>VZUA01054879.1:309-12498 GCA_013401035.1 Horornis vulcanius
TGAATATTTGAAGTCATCCCATGTTCCTTAGCAGTGATGAACAGATTTACATCCGTTAAATACTTATATTCCAAACCTTTTGGCTTGACCTCATCTGTGTAAACATTTGATTTATGAATTATCAAACCTCTTTGAAAGACAGCCTTATGTACGTGTATTATCATTTATGTTAATTGGAAGCATTTTTCAAGCTGCTGTGCATGAAGTAAGGGTGAAAAATCCCTTGCTTATTCATACCCATATGTATGCTGTGAAACTTGAATAAGGAGGGAGACAGAAAGGACTGCTTTTAAATATAAATTATATACATCTTTTTTATGCTCGTGCCATATTTCTGTAGTTTAGATTTACTTAAATCCAGTGTTAAAGGTAAAAGTGTGGCAAGTCAGAGCAGAGGCTTTTTGATCAACATCCATAGCTTGTTTTTCTAAAAACTCTTTTGTTTAGGTTAGGAACTGGAAGTGAAGGTGCTTTACTCCAAACTGGGTTTACATCTGTGATAAAACTTTTATAGTCTCTAACAGATTACATGTTATATTACAGGATATTTTAAATATGAAGAACCAATGAGGAAATGATGACTGTGCATGATTTTAGACTAAGTTACTTGCAAACCCTTCTGCTTACTTTGACAATGGAAAACTGCACTCAGAAGTACCAGTGGAAGGCCAAGCACTTTGACAGAAATGTAGTGGATGGTCTGAAGATTGAAATCTCTTTGGGGTAACAAGCAGAGGTGAAAAGCTGGCTCACATAGACCAAGCCTTGAAATCAATTTCCTAACTGGGACAAGTGAGCTCAGTATTTGCAACCAAGTTCAAAGCATTTCCCTGTTGTTAAGGTTTACAGACCCAGTTGATGAAAGGTTTTCATGCTTCTTCAAAATTTATGTCCTTAAACAGCATTTTTAGGAGTTAGGATATGATCCTGTATAATTGTTTAGATTTTGTTTGATGGTTCAGCAGCATGAATGTGCTTCAGAGAAAGGGTTTTCTGTAGAGTTTGTTCTCAGACTCTGCCCCTGCTTGATTGTGCTTGGTTCCTTTTTTATTCAAAATGAAAACTTTGCTTTCTCATTTAGAGTCTGGGGTAGGGAAATACTGTGCCTCAAATCCCACATGGCCTGAACTACCTGGTCCCAATTAATGAAAATATTGAATGTGGTGTTAATGCCAGGAGGGCCCTGAAAGGACTTACTGAAAATTACTGATGTAATCCTTTTCTAAAATAAAGCATGGTTTTGATATGATTAAATAGTATGTGGTAGTGGGAAATTGAGTGCATTTTGGAAAAGTAAATAATCTTCAATGAGGGGAAAAAAAAAAGTTAGATGCCTTGTTTCTCATTACAAATGAAAATCTTCATCTACTACCTATCCAGCCTGCAAAATCTTCAGCCTTCAAGCACTGTAGAATATTCATTTTTAGGGCAAAACTGTACTACTGCCCTCCCTTCCTTTTCCACTCAAAGGATAGTTGGTCATTCTTAGGATGAGTTGGAGATGTTTGGATTCTGAGTCTGACTTTGTGTATCCTGTGATGAGATCACCCTTTAGGTGAACATCTATTGGTTCTTTGTTCAGTAGTAAAAACAGCTTGTGCACCCTCCCTGACAGCCTCTTACACAGCACAGGCTGAACAGCCACATGCTGAGATTGAGCAAGTGCCTGCTTTAGTCTCGAGAATTGACATTTTCAGAGTAATAAAAGGCATCTCTTCCTTTAGTCACCATCACTCCTCATTCTCACAGAAAGCCTTATCAAAATAACAGCGCTGCACTTGCAGTCAAACTTGTTGTCTTGTACTCGTGGCAGTGAGGATTGAATTCTTCCCTTTTGGATCTGACTCAGATCTAGGTTTCATCTAAGCTTCACTCTAGGTTGGTTTCTGAACATTGTCTGATTTAAATTTTGTAAAAAACATGTGAGCTCCATGTCTTACAGGCTGATATCAGCATTTTTGCAGCTTCAAGTTCAGGTTTGTATCGACAGTCTCTTGAATACAGGAGGAAATTGAGACTAAACCAGGAAATCAAGGCCGTAAGTGCCATGGTTGTGCAGTACAGCTACATGCAGTAAAGGCTCTAAGATGCAAATTCTGCAGAGTAGAATTGAGATAAACATGTTTCAGATAGATATAGGAATAAGATAAGGATAGATTTAGATATGGAAGATAGATAGGACTGATGTGTTTTGTATAGATTTCTTCATTTTCTGAGTCACTTGTGTGATGTGCATTATTGGCATTCCATTTCAGGTGACTCAGAGTTTGTGGTGTTAGGAAGCAATGTCATGTCAGGCGTGTGCACTTCTCAGAGTGGTTAATACAATGCTGCTGCTTAGGTAATGAAGCAGAAATGATGTGAAAAGCACTGCAGATGTTAACAATTACAAAAAATATAAATGATATTTGCCTTCCTTTACTGTGCTGTTTCAGATCTGTCCTTCCAAATCTGTGGTGATAGAAGAAATCAAATTGTTTCAAAGTTAAATGTGAAGTAAGCGGAAAGGATAGAAATATCTCTTAGGTGTGGGTACAGAGATACACAAATACTTATGGAGATCTGTGTAGACAACATTTGAAATCACTAAAAATCCAAGCACCTGAACTGCTTCATATGAACCAAGAAATGTTACATAAAAACAGCTGCTGCTGTTATACAATCGTTCTAGCTCTGTTTTCCTCATCAAATTAATACAGAAAAGCGTGGTTTTGTATGCTGAATATGTGCATGTAGTTGAATTCCTCGTTCAGCTTTTAATTAATTTAAATGAAGTTCTAAATTTGGTTCCCTGTCCAGGTTTATGCTTATGATCATTGTTTTACATGACAATCAAATTAGCATTTAGAAATACCTCTTCCTTCATTGTTCTCAATATAGAAATACCTGCTTTAATTCTTCTTTAGTTCCTGCTTCTTTCTAACCTGAGCTTGGTGTTCAGCTGTGCTGTGTGAGCCTGTGCTGAGAGAAACCCTCCTTGCCTTACAGCAGAGAAACACAGGCACTACTCTTGAAGTGGTTTCACTTAATAGTGACAGAGGAACACTTATTTTAGTTGGAGGGCAATGTGTAACAGAATTTCAGTTTTGTTTTTCAGATATGCGTGCAAAGAATTGTATTCTTGTGTTATTTTTGATAGAAAAATGTACAGAATGTAACTTTCTGAATTCCCAGAAAGACTTAAACTTTTGAACCTGATCTCTGTCAGCTTTTCTCTTTACTCCATAGTAACTGCCTGTTCCCTTTTCCTCTGTATCTTGTATGTGGCAATTATTACTATCAGAGACATAAGGTAATTAAGCTGAGTTTAATATTGAGGGACATGGGCTAAAATAAATAAACAATCTGATTTCATAATTTCCATCTTGATGAGCTCCAGCTATCAAAAGTTGGGGTTATTTTTTTTCCATTTCACCTTGCATTTCTCAGCTCCCTGGTGTCCTCTCCTAGCTGGGTGCCCCGTGGCAGAGCTCAGCTGCTGCTCGTGTGCAGGCAGTGTGTCCCAGCACAGGTTGGAGAGTGTCAGCAAACGCCTGGCTGTGGTTCAGTGCACGGGTAATTCTCACTCATTAATTTGTGGAAGCACTGCTTGAACCTATCAGCTTAAACGTAAATCACTGCTCAGGCGTGAGGCACCAGAAGGTGCAATTAAAGAGGCAGTAAAATTAGATTGAGTTTAAACTGTTGCTTTTTCATAACTGAGGGATGCAAACACAAAGTTTTTCTTCCATTATGGGAAAAGGTTACATGTCCAGAAATACACTGAAGTGTGTCATTCTGAGTGTGCTTCCTAAAGAGAGCAAGGCAGCTGAGAATGATAGTTTTTTCAAGCTCTTAACATTTCTGTTGTGTTCTTTCAGTTCTTTGATGAATATTATGAAAATGTAGAATTCAAATCAGTTAGGCTCTTTAATAGGTACTTTGAAGGTTGGATAGGAATAAACTCTATGGCACTTCTTTGCTAGCTGAAAACTGGCATCAATGTGGTATCCAAAAGGCTGCAAGCACCCTGACATGAAAAACAAATTCCATTAAGGAAAAGCCAAGTTATGGTTTTAATGAATTTGCATTGTTAGATATGAGACGTGTATGTCCTTTATGAATTGTTGCTGCCCAGCTCACAGAATCCACTGCCTTTGCAGTGCTTTTCACTGCTCAGCGTGGTTCATCTGATCAAAGGCTGGTGCAGGGTGAGATGCTGAGTGTTCCCAAATGCCCATGAAGGGCAGGCAAAGGGCCCTGAATCTGCTCTGCAGAACAAGTTCTGCTCTGCTGAGTGACCATGCCAAGAGCCACAGTGTGAGTAATCTATGATAAACATACACAAGATATAAACTGAGTGCTAAATGTACTCCAGCAGCTGTTTCAATGTATTTCCTTCTTCAATAAGCTGAAGAATTTGTTGAAAAGGAGTGCAGCATACACTGTGTATTGGATTCTAATCAGCCAGTTTAGGCACTCAACAATTAATACTCTAGAGCTGAAAATTAATCAAAAATGAACAGAACTGTGCTGAAATAAAACTCTTTATGTATTGATGGAAAGAGTGCTGAGGGGTTGGGTTTTTTGGAGGGTTTTGGTTTGGTTTAGGGTTTTTTGGGGGGTTTTTTTGTTGTGTTTAGGGTTTTTTTCCTCTGGGAATATCATATATATTCTTTTCGTTTAGTGCACAAGCATTCTCCTGGATGCTTTAGGGACAGCATCAGCCCTTCCTGGCTGGTGCTGCCTAAAGTAGCTTTGCCTACACTGGTTTTTTGGTGCTGCAGAGCCCTGTAAGCATAGGATATTTGATCCTCATAAATCCTACTGCCAGATCTTGAGTTAATCCAAGATGGTTTATTCCTGCAGCAAGGTCAGGATATGGCTTTTCTTGGCAGAATTTTTTGTGGTTTTTGGGGTTTTGTTATTGTTATTTTTTTTTATTTTCTATGCTGCACTTATGTGTTTGTATACTCAGTTATGCTGTTGACTGTGTACTGCACCTTGAGCTTTCAAATATCCTTTTTTTCCTAGAATGTTGCTATTTACAATATTCCTATGAGGTGGCTTAACTTGGCTTTTGACAGTTCATTATGTTTTGTAGAACTGTAACTTTAATTATTGTTCTACCAAATTTGTCTCTATTTAACATCTGTAACCCTGGAGTTTCATAGCTTGGTGAGGTTGTTCAATCTCACTTTTAGTTTTCATCTTGATGTATTAGAAATTCACCTGGCAAGCAATAGGAGGGAGAACTTTAGGCACAGTGCACCTGCTGATTTGTGTTGGTCTAAGTGGCACATGTTTCAGTCAAGTCATGTGACAAATTACTATTGCTTCATTTCTTTCTAAGGAAAAAAAATCTGACCTCAAAGAAATGTCAGTATTACAATTTACAGCTCCTTTTAAATGTAATAGTTCATTTTGAAAAAATGCAAGTATTGCATTTAGATACCAACAGAAAATTGAGGAGAGACTATTAGTTAATGTGCAAGAGTTGCTAAAAACGTAAGAAATAGAGAAGACAGATCCTTATTTCTAAGTCACACTTTTCAAAGATATTTTATTATGGGAAAATGGCAACTATTGTTTTTGTGTATGCTTATATTCATATAAGTTTACATTTTCCCTCCTTCCCCTCCATGTCACACACAGATTGGGACAGTCAGGATTGCTGGCAGATTTCTTGTTAGTGATAAGTTGTGACACTTCCTTTATGTTCATTAAAGTCTTTCTTCTGATGGAGATAAATAGATAAATGACATGCTTGGGGTTACCAGGAAGATGTGATTTCATCATTGAGTAAACAAGCTTTGAGAGTGTTCCTGATTTACAAGTTATGATCACCCCAGCTCTGACAAAGAGAAATGTTTATTCCAATGCCTGAAGCTCTGACGCTGGAGTCACTTGAGCACTGTGCCTTGCTGTCAGCTATTTTGGATAGATTTTGGTAAATAACAAATTTCTAAGTGCTAGAAATAATCTCCATTATTCACATAAGAGCACACTGCTTAATTTGTCTGAACACAGGTAATGTACATAGGGTAGAAGACTGGTTATTGCTGGGGGCTGCCTGTGTTTGGAGGACCCCCTGTGCTTGTGCCAGCAAAGTCTACACCCCTTATGTCATCAGTAGCAAAGGTGGGGGCCCTCAGCTCATCCCTTCCTCTTTCTGCTCCCGTTTGAGGCATCAAAAATAGCTATCTGAAACTGCAAAGTGTGGGTATTCAGGAATGAACTGAGTGAGGAGTTAACCTTATGGAGCTTCAAGATTGCTTTTGAGGTCAAACTGTTGTACTGGATGACCTCAAGAGGTCCCTTTCAGACTTAATTGTTCTACAAGTCTGTATTAATACTCTTCCTGTGACATGGAAAGAAGATAATTAATTTGTGTGAGACCTGTAATTTGTTTCCTGAAATCCTAATAATCTTGACCTAAGTACAGACACTTCTGTGACTGAGCTTTTTGAGTCCATTTTTGGAACTTCTCATCTATTCAGAATCCAGATCATTGCTTGGTCCATTTTAAGTGCTGCAGGTTATTCCAGCAGCTGGAGTAGCAAAGGACAGACTCACCATTCATAAACAAATCCCAAATTTACTGTATTTCCCAGCACTGATATTTAAAATATCATCAAAAAATCTCATCTGATCACTAAGTGCTGTGCTGCACGTGAGACAGCAGTGCTGCAACTGCTGTATCAGTCAGACATTAAACTGTATGGGGATGTCAGATGATAAACTGATGTTTTTTCCTAAATCCACAGGCTTTAAAGGCAGCACTGTTACAGAGCCTGTTGCTATTTGTAACAAAAAGTTCACTGCCTCAGAATGTGATGTCAATTCCATACATAAACAGGATTTAAAAAACTAGAAATCACTCTGTGAGTAAGTAATTAACAAGCTGTAAATGTTCCCGTCCCACCCACGTTGTACTGGGAGGATCAGCTGATGTTTGCGTGGCACATCCTCAGTACACGTGCAAGGTGGAGGGAAGGTCAGCAGTGATAAGAGCTTTACAGACTGGCAGCCTGCCAGCACTGGATCAAAATTTTAGCCTCAGAATGTTTTGTGTGAATTTGCAATGGAGAGTTTGGTGCTGTGCTGGGTTTCACAAGACACTGACACACAGTTTCCTTAATTCTCTTTACGTTCTGTGCCAGAGATGTTACTTTATATACCTGATATGAGAGGATTATGGCAAAGATTGCTAATTTCTTGTTATTTATCAGAAAATGGCAATACACAGCTGGTGAATTCTCCTGTTGGTGTCCCATCCGACATGGATGGCCACATGTACTTTTGGGATGTGTTACTGAAAAGATAAGTAGGTCTGGGAGAAATCAACACAAAATGTTCTGCCTGTGTTCTCTTCCCTTGCATTAGGAAGGTTTTCCTAGCTTTCAGGGTTTGCTGTGGCTCTTCAGAGCATATTTTATGGTTTCATTGTTATTCAAGCAATTTCTTTCCATTGAAATGAGTAGCTATGGTTACTGGGTGGCTACTGCAGCCCCATGCAGGGGGGCTGTGAGAGGGGTTAATTGTTGGATGATGTATGTTTTCAAACTGTAGCAAGAATTCTCCAGCTTCTTCTCTGAGCTCTACTTGAGAAAATAAAATTTGATCACGTATGTTCCATAAACCTGCCTGAAACAAGGGAATTTGGTAAAAGGTGGTGTTTTAATAATGATGTTAAGCCCTTTGTGAAGAAGGATGTATTCTCTTTCAGTATTTCATTCCCTTGGCAAAAGGAAGTTGTTTTAGTCAACCCTGTCACAGTTGCAGATTACCATGAGAAATTGAAAACCTGCTCAAAATAAATGCAGTAGTGGTTAGACTACAGCAAGCCAGAGTGTTTGGGAGAACTCAGATTTGTCTGATGGGGAAAGGACTTGAGAGAAAACTGAATTAACAGTGCCCATAAGACATTTCTCACTGCTTTTAAGCTTAGAAGATAAAATTGAATTTAAGTTGTTAGGCCCATGTTCACCATAATCTGAAGCAAAACAGCTGTTACACATCCTGTATGCAAAGGGTTTGGAATCAATCCTGTGAGCTCCTGTGTTCTGTCTTAGATTTTGCCTACAGAGCCAGGAGATCAATTTAAAAAGAAAATCAGGAATATTATGTAAACCACTAGGGCTCCTCTGCATTCCTTTGTGAGCAAAGCAGCAACAAACATCAGCATCCACACGGGGGGCCTGATAACACCAGCTATTTTCTGGGGTTGCTCGTGTTCTGCATGGGGAGTGCAAGGCTGCTGTTCTGTGGCACACAGTTCTGTTGCTCCTGGTGCAAGGTGGCACGAGATGGAAACAGGGTGTATCAGAGACCTGACAGTATCATGGTGCTGTCAGGCTGCCAGGGCACCTTGCTGGAGCTGCAGGAGTCTATACTCAAATCAAGGAAGTCATTAAGCTATTGCACATTGGTTCAGCAAATAATTTCAGTGATTTTTGTATTTTTATATATGTACACTTATACAAAACTCACAATAATCTGGTTGCTTTTATGTTGTTTTTATACATATCTCTGATTTTTATTGGAAAAAGAAAATCCTGAGTAGTTAGCATACATAATTACATTCTTGTTCATTGATTACTAGCTAGAAAACAACAAAAGTAAACAAGGAGATTTCTCCTAATGACTATCTGTTGATCTATTGGTAATCAGCAAAGCAAATATTTAAAAGTTTAATTGTTGATAAATAACCTATATTAAAGTTTTAATGCATCAATTGATGTGTAGTGTTTTGCAGCNTAAGTTTTTTAAACACATAGAAGATGATAAGGTAAGAAATTGAGGAAAGGAGATACACGTGCTGAAGGGACATAAATAAACTTGAGTTCAAGGGAGGGATGACTATTCAGAAGCAGAACATATTGGATGTGGGACACTTTGTCAAAGGTAACAGTTACAGCAGTTACTGAACACAAAGCTGCCTGGGACAAATAATAGAAGAGTTTTTATGGTGTTAGAAAAATCTTCCCATTAACTGAACACAATATGCAGGAGCAAACATATGGATTGGTCTCATTAAGAACAAAGACATTTGTTTGAGATAAGCCTCAAAGGGAAGGGGAGAAGTGGCATTTCACTTTGGGAAAGACAAAAGAATAATGAGGTTAAATTAGAGCAACATCACATTATCACACTGGTGGAGTTCGGACAAAGACAGAGTACAATAGTCTCACTCTGTGTGGAAGAAAAAGAAAAAGGATTGAGTGTTACAGGCATAATAAAGTTTTGGTTGGTTGGGTTTCAGTGTTAGAAAGCTTTTTCCAGTTTGTTTGGTGCTATTCTGTGCAGTTCAGGCACTCCTGGTTCCACAATCAAGGCTGTATCACACAATATCCAGAAGAAATCCTGGACATTGAGTGTAATGTTTCTCTTGCTCCTCTCATGAATTTGTTTTTCTTTTCCTTTTTCAAAAGGAAAAATTTGTTGGTTGTCAAAGCCTTTATGTAATCTTTGGTTCTGATTCTTGGAGCTGAATGCCTCGGCTTTACTTTGGTGAGCTGGGGATGATTTTCCTGGCTCTGTTTTTTAGTGACAGTAACTTGGGGCTGTTGGTAACCTGTGTGTCAAAATGCGTCCTGTTGTGGCTGAAATCCTGTTTCTGAGCCTGACTGAAGGCGGTCGCTGCAGTGTCCACACACTGTAGGGAATGAGAGTACCTAGAGCAGTCTTTAAGGGGCATCTTGTACATGGACCACAGAAAAAAAAGCATTTGCATGTTACCATCTGCATTTCCACTGGTGCTAACTCTGTGTGACTTGGTTATCCTGATGTTAGAAAATAAAACAGGGAGCAGAAGTAATAAAATGAAAATATAGAAGTTGTTCCTGTGTTGGCTTTGTGTCCTTCCCTTCACCAGGTCTGTGAGTGCTGTTAGATACTTGTAGGGGCACAGCAAGACAGGTTTGCTGTGTCTGACGTTAGACAGAATTTCTCAGCCAGGTAGGCTTGTGCTTTTCACACTGATCCCTGAGTCAAACAGACAGGTGCTCTTTGTCATCCTCTAGTTAAAACAACTAAATTAGTCTCAGCTTTTCCCTCACTGTGTTTTTTAGCTCCCTTGTCAACAAGTCTGGGTATCTCATGTGCTCTGTTCCTTTCCTTTTTGAACTCTCCAGTTCACTTCTTTCTCTCCTGCTCCCCCACAGTTGTATTCCCCTGCATCTTAAATAGTTCATTTAAGAAGTAGCAGACTTACAGAGGAATTTTAATATGATCTCCCATTATGGAGATTTCAATCTGTTCCAGAATCACGATTCAATCTGTTAGCTAGATAAGAGTTTAAGAAATTTTTTTAGGCTTTGAGAACTTTTTAACAAAACGAAGCAGTTCAATAAGCAGTTAGCAATAAAGTGTAATATTTACAGTAATGTAATGCCAAGGGGAAGATATTGCTCAAATTGAGATAATAATTTAAAGGAATCAAAGATATAACTTAAAAATTAAAAACAAATCAGTTATATTCAAGCCTTATAAGAAATATATGCCTTTAATATTAAAAAGAAAAGGGGGGGAATGGAGGAAGAGAAATTAATTCTTTTAGTTCCTGAGAGTCCTGTGATGTGCAAAATCTCTTTCCTCTAGCTGGGATACATGATGTAATATTATAATGCAAAGTGCTGCAATATCATGCTGCGTGCAGCAGGACTAGAGTGTGCAAAATAAGGCAAAAATGACACCTGTGCAGCAGTGTAGTGCCAGTGTGGGATCCTGGCCTGAGACTGTGACCATTAGGAATGATAAAACTGATTGTACTCATTTATTTATTTGCAGGAGACAGTAAGATGTTTTTGGGGATTTAGTAAGCACAGTAGGGGACTAATGAAGTCAAAATTTATCAGAAGAAGTCTCTAAAATACTTCACTTTTTATCTTCTGCAATTATAGGATACAGTTCACATATGATAGTGTTTGAATGTCCTAAGTATGTGTTAGGAGGTGAACATTAGATCATTTTGGTAGCTTCAGAATTAGTTGAATGCACATGGTTACACTGTCTCCAGCACACGAACAGCTTGACAAGACAGATCAGATAAATAAACTTTATTGAACTCCTCTCAGTGTTAGGGTATTCACAGTCCCAGAGAGCCTGGAATCAGTCATTTACAAAAATTTTGTTAAAAATTAAAACTTTTGATTTTAAGGTTAATCCAGAAAGTATTTCTAGGGGAAGAAAGCAAGAATAAAAAAGATCCACAATGAAGGCTAAGTCCTGGTATCTGTAGCCAAGAACAATGACAAGCTGAGTCTAGCCTGGTGAGTCAGTGGCAGTGTGGAAGGTGGGCACTTCAGAACAGGGTACCAAGCACTGGATCCTGAGAGGGGGAAAAAAGGAATTGCACTCTTGAAGAGCATGTCTTCAATGCAACGCTTCAGACTCCAGTCTGAAGTCACTCTGTCCTCCCTCATATTTGCTTTTCTTTCAAGGGCATTGAGCTGGGCTATCTCCTGTTAAGTGGAATTAGAAACTTCATTTCTTTTATTGATTCATGAGCAATATTTTGAAATATTGTGATTTCAGTTCAAGCGAGAAATATTTTGATGACAGTGTTTGCCATCCTCCTTATAACTCTGTCAGTGTCTATTGTGAGCTAGAAGGGAAAATGAGTAGTTGTGGCTGGGTCAGATAGCAGGAATTTACAGAGAACTCACTGTTCTGTGTTGCATCCAACAAGTCCCATGTAATGCAGTAAAAGTAATACTAAAATTTAAGTTGTGGTAATACTGCATAGTTTGGAGAAGGTCCCTTCAAATCTTGTGTGCACACAGNGTCTGTCTTCCTCTGAAACAGGGATGACCTCTCTGGCTGAATACCAAGGAAGTTCAAAACCCTCTAATTTTCCTTGAAATCTATTTTTATCATGATCAGGGACAGGCAAAGTTAAAAAGTACAAGACTGACAGTTCAGAAAGGAAAAAATGTCTTTACTGAATCGGGCAGGTATTCTATAGCAGAGTTGAAAATTCTTCTGGTTTTCTGGGTTTTATCACTTTTATTGTTTGCAGCAGGTTTCCAAGGATTTTTTATTTATTCAATTGAAAGTCTAAAAGAAATTATAGTAATTAATAAAACCCACTGCAAAACCATAAAATTTCATTAGCATCAGTGACTGTTACTGTCATTGGCAATATCATAACTATTGGGAGAAAAATATATTTTTAACGAGGAGAAATTACTTTAAACTTGAATCGAA
>VZUA01054905.1:0-13805 GCA_013401035.1 Horornis vulcanius
TTCCATAGGTACAGTCAGAAAAAGCTCAAGGCAGACAAGTACAGCTGTTTGGAGAGGGAAGCCAGCTGGAGGTTATCATATGGATCACAAGACAGAGGTAGGTGTGTCCTCAACAAAACACCTGAGAGAAAATTGATGCTGTAAGAGCATGGCTGGTTGCTGCTGTTTCTTTTTAGCTGCTGTTCAGGAGGTTTTTCAGGCTCCTGAGATTTAAAGAGTTGGTCTCTTGTGTCTTTCTTTGGAGAAGCTGTTCCTGACTGTAGGGTTTGAAGGAGTATTATTTTTCAGGTTGGGCTTTTAATGAAGAAGTTGTAGTTTAGGGTGCAGTACAATGTAATAATCTGCCTCATTTTATAGACCATGATTAGGATGTCATCTTGTTTTTTCTGCTATTATAAAGGGAAATTAGTAAGTTATTTCCAATCCAAAAGAGCGTTAACTTGACTTTTATACCCAAAAGGTATTAGGTGGTGGTGGGAAGGAAGAGGTTGCTATCAAATCAGCTGTTCAGGGTAACTTTGGGATCTGTGTGTTTGGGCTAGAAGAGTATCCTTGTGGCTCTTTCTGCCTGGCCAACAGCAACCAGATCTTTGTCAGAGTTTAAGGCAAGTTAAAAGTGGAAACTTTTTACTTGTACTGTGCAGGGGATCAGGGAAAACTGTGACAGTTCATACTAGTGGACCTCTCTAGTCTTGAATACGGTCTCAAAGTTCTTAATGACAAGATGATCTTGGTAAAAATTAAAAAAGGCTGTGTTGTTTCCAAGCTCCCCAAGAATGTGAGTAAAGAAATAGAGAATTTATGAGAAATTAAGTAGAACTTAATGTCATTGAGATGACACCTCTGATGTGCTTGTACTCTCCATTGATTGATGTGGACAAATACGATACAGTCTGAAAATACAGAAACCTGTACTAGCATTAGTCTTCTCTTGGATATTTTTTTAAGCATACCAGATTCCTAGAAAGGAGGTAGAAACCTCCAAGGGAACTGTTTTGACTGCCACTAATGATAATAATAGTAAACAAAATCATCAAAACCTGTAGTTATTGCCAAGACAAGTAAAAGAGTTAAAAGACAATATCAGCATTTAGTGTGCAAAGCATGGCCACTTTGGGGGCTCTGGAGCACGAATTCTCACCAGCTGTCCTTCACTGGACCATAACCTGCTCCTTGAGTTATTCTGTCCAATGCAGTAACACTTTTCTGAGGGGTGAGGCAGGTTTGTGACCTCCACTTCTTTAAAAATTACAGGGGGAAGCTATCCAGGAGAGAAGAAAGTGATTTTTCTCTGCATGGGATCCTCATGAGGTTGAGGAGTCCGTAAACCCTCTGAGATGAGGTAAGAGCTTGTGTTTGGGCTGGTTCTTGGTTGTTTGGTGTTTCAGGTGGTGACTTGTGCCAGAGCAAACCAGCAAATCCTGATGAGGATGCTGCTGCTACTGCTGCACTGAGCAGTGCTGCTTGGCTGCATGAGCAATGTCCTTGCTCTAATTACAGTTTAGGGACCAGAAAGAGATGCCCCCGTGTGTGTTCACACAGTCCTTGCTTGCTTGTCTAACACAGCAGCTCTTCAGGGTAGAGCATTTCAATGCCTGTTTTTTGCCAGCTCAGAAGCTCCTGAGTTATTAAATAGTGAATAATTTCAATGAATAATGACACAAATAAGAGAAGTCTAAAGACAAGAAACGAAAAATTCCATGAATTTGCACCAATTGTCCCTGGAAATGGAGAATGGTAGGGACAGATACAAAGCCATCTACAGATGAGGTCTTAATTTGCTCCAAGGAATTTTTTTTTATCTTTTGTGTTCTTAAATAAGTATGAAAAACAAGATAAAAATGAGTTTTACTTCAGTGCACAGAATTTTCTACTTGGTTCAGAGCCAGGTTATTCAAAAAGAGAGCAGAAAACTAACCAAACAGACATAATTATTTCTCAATACCGTTCATTTTTTTCCTTCAATAATGCTCTTTTCAAATACTGGGATCGCTGGGTCCCGCTCAGGTGAGAATCGCGGCTGTCCAGGGGCTGCAGTGACAAAATTTTAACAAACACTGTCACCTTCTGGGCACGCCGCAGCAGTGCAGCTTCCAACCAGCTATCCTGCAAGTAGGGCTATTCCTCCCTGCCTGAGAGAGCCACTGGTCCTCTTGACTTGGAAAATTTTCTGATATTCTACCAAGCCTAGATCCATTGGCTTGGTCACTCTAGAAAAATGGAGCTTTGTGTCTTCGGGTGAACTTAGTACTGAAGGACTTTGGTTTCTGTTTGTTTGTAGTTTCACGCTTAGAAACCCTATATGAGTGGAAATTACACAACTTTTTTTTTTTTTTAACTTCTTGNTGGTACATTTTGGTACTTAAAAATGTAAGCAATATGTGGTGCCCAGGGTGTTGAGCTCACAGCTAATCCTACAGCCTGCCTTGATCATGCTCCCTGAGCATCAAGATCTGTTGTTTCAGCCCCACTGGACCTACTGGAGATGCTTGGGGTGCAGTGGGAGGGTAACCTGCTGCCATGGGATGACACCTCCCATCAGTTCAGCCAGTGCCATACATGGTCAAGCTTGGCCACGGGTTAGAGCTGGTTTAAAAAAAACCACTAGAATTCAGGTTTAATTCTCCTCCCTCACCTAGGCTAGCATTTGGAGGTTTAGCAGAGGCTAAGCATTTATTAGTCTCTCTTGTGGATATCTGGTTTCTCAGTGGCTGGTGGGTGAACAAGCAGGATATTGGCATGCTGAGCATTCCCTCCACGGAGCAGAGCTCCTTGGTGTCTGTTGCTCTGCACCCATTACCAGTTTATAAATAATTCTTTATATTGTGGTTGTCTTCCCCAGCTTTGTGTTGTCTAAAGCCAAGCCAAATGGGCAGTGGGAGGAACAGCTGTCCTCTTCCTTGGGCTAAAGGGAGCTGCTGAATGCTCTCTTGTTTAGTAATACTCACAACAATAGAGTTTGGTGCTCGAAAAACAGACCTTCAAAACCTGGCTGACCAAGAAAGGCTTTGCTGGGACTCCTGGGGTGAGTGAATGGCAGGACACTCTCTGTGATATCTGTTTTGAGGGAATAACAGCAGCAGCCAACAGCTAAGAGAGGATAAGGAGGGAAAATGGTGTGGCAATGGGTGTGGGTTTGTCTTTCATTCTTGCGATTCTTGGTTTGTCAAACATCAGACCTTCATACTTACTTGAATGCAATAGTATCTTGGAAAGACACAGCATTTGCAAATCTGACTTTATCCTCCTGATTGAAAGAGCCCCCCCAGTGTCTTGAATTTAGGCTGACTGCTGACTCCAGCAGGGATAGGAGAGAGCAGCAAGAAACTGGTCAGGGAAACTGATTTTGCCTCTGTGCTGTTCCAGTTACTTGGTTTGTGTCTTTACTCAGCATACTCTTCCTTGTGCAGGGAATTTTTGCCTGCCTTCCTGTGGTGGCTGGTGTTTATCACCAGCTACACTGCAGTGGTATGGGGGGAAAGGTCTGGATCTTCTCTCTGAGCACCTATTTTCATGGAACTGTGCTTCTGGCAAGAACTTTGAGCCTATTTCAACAATGTTGTGTTTTTCCCCTCTCTTCCCAACAATGCTTTATTTAAATCATGGCTACTTTTGAAAGATATGTAGAAGACATTCCTGGTTTTATAAGGATTCTAGCTGAAAGCTGGTTTAGAGCACTTAAGAGCCTCATTTTCCACAACGTATGAAGCCTCACAGGACTACTCAAACTCATGGGCTCCTCCTATTTAGAAACACTAGAAACAGCTCCTGGCCCAAAGCAGTACTTCACAGAGCACTTGCATGTATTCTTTTTCCTCCTTATCCCCACAAAGATTGTTTTACCTGATCTAAGAGCCCAGATCAAGCAGCCACCCCTTTGTGTGGGGCTACCTCCCCCTGTGACCACCCAGCACCAGGCTGATTATGTTTGGCAACTTAAATGGCTATAAACCCCCTCCAGGAGCAGAAGAGGTGTGATGGGCAGCAAAGCTGCCAGATTTGGGGGTTGACTTCTTGGAGGAGCCTTGAGGAGCTATTTTATGGATGCAATATGGATGTGAGTAAGTGAATTTTGGCCATCTGCACTGTACTGGGGGTGCTGCAATGGAACCAGGTGGTGTGACCCCACGCCTGCCTGTCCCTCCCCTACCCCTTGTCCTTTGCCAGTCTGGAGCAATCCTTCCTGGTCTTGTGGAGCAACCCTGCTGTCCAGCACTCACTCTGTGACAAATTATAAGGGATTTTTCCACCTCTAGAGGACACTGTGTCCTTCCATATGCTCACTTCTCTGCTGTGCTCTGGAGGCTTCAGCCCTGATCAGTGGCAGCCTGCCAGGGATTGCACAAGTTTGTAGTGGGCTGGGACCATCATACCCAAGCTGGGAAGGGTGGTCCTGAAGGCTTGAGTGGCTCTGTCACCAACTGCTGTGTGCTGGGGGCACTTAACCCTCCTCACCCACTCTGTCCTTAGATCTACAAACCCAGCAGGTCCTGCTGGCTTCTGGGTTTGGACAGAGTGAGGCAGGGACTTGGAAGGGCTTTGTAGGTGTGGGAGAACTTCTTCTTGCTCTCGGCACACACCTGTCCAGAGGTCACCTGGATTTTGCCTTTTCAGTGCACTGTGAGGACCTCTTTCCTTATGGGACCGTCTTCATTATGGGACTGTGATTTTCATCCCACTGCTGTTCCCCACACCCATGATAAAGAGTAAATAGGGAGCTGTCAGGCTGAACACAAGCCAAGGAAGTCATCTCTTAGTGCAAGACTGCACAGGTATCCATCTGTTTATTTGTCTGTTCATAAGCCTTCCTAGCTTGGACTTGACTTTTTCTGTTCTCCCACTCTTCGCTCATTCTGTTATTTTGCATGACAGTAGGGAAACTTCATTGTAGAGATGCCTTGTGCTAGTCAAAAAACTTATGGAGTACATTAGCAAAATGACTTTTAAAATGTATTGGTGGTTGATCAGGAGGTGGTAGTTGACTCAGGAGTAGCCAGTGAAGTGTGTCACAATACAGCTGCAGTGCTGCTGAGGGAGGTGCTAAACAGCTTCAAGTTTTTGATGCCATAGGTCTCATGGAGTCCCATTGCTCCTGCTTGCAAGTCCCTTCCAGGTGGTTTGTTCTGTCAGACTCCTCTGAAGGACTCACCAGCAGAGCCAGACTGTGATGTTGTGGGCTGGGCACACTGGGGTGCCCCTGGGAGGTCCCTCTGCCATGAGGATGAGCTCCAGCAGCAGTTTTGGACATAACAGTGGTCCCCTCTCAGCAGGTGTATAAACAACATTAGATGCCCAGATTCATATTTTTGAGTCTTGTGGAGCTTCTTGCAGATGAAGACATGTCCTGGCTGTGAATCTGAAGGCACGATATAGCTGACAGTAGAGCAAGGTTGTTTCATTTTAATTGAACCAGAAATTAGGCCATATTGGAGAAGGAGGATTCCACTTCCAATCCAAAGTTTGGGCATGGTTTGTGTTACCATGGATAAAAAAGGGTTGGGTTCTTCCCACCAACTGTCCTTCCCATGAAGTATATTTCCAGCTTTTAGTCAAATCTTAACTATTTTGGGTCTTTCTCAGAAATCCACTGAGACCTGCTACTGAAAGGAAAATCAGGCAAGATTCAAAGGTTGAATCCTGGTAGGCCCCCAGGTTGCTACTGAATTTTGTGTTTGGTGTGTTGCTGGTGTCAATCCATGGGTTGCAGAGCAGGAAAGTAGATGGGGGGTTGGGGGTGAGAGGTCATACAAGGGGAATGATTTTATTAATATGAAAGGGATGATGAAAATTTTCTTCAAATCATCCAGCTTTTCTTTCTGGGGAGGAAGTGGAAAGAGGGGAATGTGGAAAGCAATGGATTGCTGTGCAAAGCTGCTTTTTGTAGTTACCAAAGTTGGGCACATTTTTATTTTCCAAGCGTTTTATGAGGACCGTGAGTGTAAAAACTCTGCAAGTGGTGAACCTGTATGAGACAGCAGTGGTGAAGGTAGAAACTGATGGTATTGCTCCATTTTTGGAACCACAAAAGCCATCTGCAGAAGTCCTTATGGAGCAGGAAGAGATGGGGGTCACTGTTTCCTACTAAATGCAGACACTCAGGTGTATTAGTGTGTTGTCACAGACACATCCAGTTTTCCACCAGTTTGCTACCCTGTGCCCCTGATCCACCTCCCTTCTGCCTCCCAGGAGGTGGACGTGGCGTGGAGGCAGCAGCCTGGGTGTGTAATGCAGGCACTGACCTTTCCCACAAACGCTTTTCTCCGCAGCCCCCGGGACATCTGCTGGCCCTGGAGAGCCTTGAAACAATGCGGGCTTCCTGGCCCTCTGTGTGGTTTTTCCTCTTATAGGAAAATATATGCTAGAATATTTGTTTTCCAGTGGGTTTTTTCCCCCAGTGTTAGCGTGTGTGCGCTGTCTGCAAGGCTGGGAAGTCATGGTGAAAATAAGACCATTCAGACAGGGATTTGTAGGGACAAGCTCTCTTGTTTCAAGGGCAATGCCCTGCATGGAGGGAGTCCCTGCACAGCAGGAGTTTGCCCAGCTGTGCTTCTCATATGAGTTGGGCAGGTTTCTCTCATCAGTGGGATTCCTCAGGGTGGTTTTTTCCTTCTCTTGCTGTTCTCTGCCCTTGTACCATACCCCATCCAACACCACAAATAGTCTCACTTGCTGCGGACCCATTGCCTTCCATCCACGTCTTCCCCTGAGCTCAATAACTTCTTTGGTGAAACTGTATCTCTGAGGCCGACATCTGTTTTGAAAATGATACTGGCAGAGCTATTGCTTTGCTCGTTAGCCTGTGCCCATCGTGGTGTATCCTGAGTCAGCCTGACTTGAGTGTCATGGGTAATTTTTTACTGCTGTTCATCACATTTTTTAGACCACTTTCCTCCTGTGAAGACATACGTATTCTGTGATCTTGTTGCTTCTTACTGAACTAAGCAAATAAAACACTTTAAATTCCACTATAAGGCAGCTGCTGAAACACATTTGTGGGTTGTGGGATTTTTTTACTCCCTCTCCATTTTTTTTCAGTAGCTTTTTTTTTTTTTTTTACAAGTGTAAACCAGGACTGGACAAAACGTTTCAGTATTTCAACTTGCCAAAACTGTGTACAGAGTCAAACTAATGATAGGATGTTTTAAAATTGTTTTTAACACTCATGGCTTATGAATGGTAACAGTTGGCATCCTTTTTAGTACGGTTCCTTCTCCTAACTCAAGTATACTGACCAAATCCTTTCCCCTAAAATATTATTGCCTAAGGTTTGATTAAAGCTGTGAGGAATGTGTGTGAAAGCACTTCTGGTAAGTCATTGTTCATGGGAGCTGGGAATCATCACTGTTTACATTTTTAAAAATTTTCCCAAAAGATCTGAGGTGCAGTATGGAGAACTTCAGTTTCTACAGGAGCCAGCTGAGTCAAGCAGCTGTGGGGAGGAGGGACAGCGTGGAGTTTTGGAGCAGTGTTCTCTAAAACTGCAAGAGGGAATATTTTTAAATGCAGACGCTTGTCCACGCACTGATGCTGCCCGGTACAAGTAAGGGAGGTTAAACCCAGCCACGCTGTTTCTTTGTGGCTGCTGTCTCACAGGGCATCCTCTGGCTGGCATTTGATTGACTGGGAGGAAGCAGGATTTCATGTTCCCTACTACAAGCCCATTCATTTGGTAACACTATCTGTGGTCCTCTTTGAAATCCCCCAAGCAACTGTCAATAGCTGGGTCCCAGGAAAAGCGATCCGGCAGGACTGGCCCGTGGGGAGGCCAGTTGCCTAGCACTGGCCTCCGTGTTGGGAAACAGTTGGCCAGGCCATCAGACTGGCTCAGCTAAATGAATTAAGTAATTGCACAGCCCTGCAGAGAATATTAGTGAGGAATTTCCATATTGCAGCTCTTGATATTCCCGCCTCACAGCCCTGTTACCACAAATGCAAGGCCTTGGCTCAGCAGGCAGTAATTTGATATTAAATGAGGTTCTTATTAAGCAGATGCAATGAAATAGGGCAGAGTTTTATGTTGCGTTAGTCATCTAAATGCTTTTTATTAGCATTCATTAGGATGAGGCATAACTGAGTGCAGGGTATTCCTTAGCCAAAGCCTGACCCTTCGAAAGGAGGGTAATTAAGGAGCTAAGAGCCTGGGAATAGGAGCTGGGCCACACACAGCAAATGTACATCGGCTCACTCTCTCCCTCGTCTGGGAACCGCCTCCGCAGAAGAGGTCATGAGGAAACTTGGGGCATGGCCCACTCTGCCTGGGGATGAAACTCCTCCTTGTCTCATTCTCCAGGTGTTAATTTGACAAATCACAAAGCCCTCTTGGAAAGCAAACCATCTGCACAGGCACACGTTGCTCTTTCCTTTGGACTGAGTGTATCAGCCCATGGAATGATGTTGGGGGACTAGTTGGTTTGTTTCTAGGGGATCATGAAGCTTCATAGGAAAGGTGGTATAAAAGAAGGTGAAAGGTCTGACTCTTGACCACTTAACAAATGTGTACAAACATATGAGATTGTCAAAGCTGGCTCCACCAAGGTGGCAGTAGCCATGCTGGTGGCTTCTCTACAGGGATGCCTTTGCTTCATCGGGGAAATGGATCTTAGAACAGGTGAAAAAGCCACCCAGGAGTCAGCAGTGCCTCTCTGCCAGCCCAGGCTCATTTTGTAACAGTAACTGTGGACTGTGTTATCCAGCTCGCTTTTGTCCTGTTTAGGTTTCTCTGGATTAGGCTTTGTCTCCGTGTCTCCTGAGCTTGTGCACTGTGATCAATTAATTTTTCTGCCTCCTCTCTGCACAATTTAGTCCTCTCTCTGTATTAAATGCCCTAGGCCTTTTACTTATGAGATGGTCCTTCAAGCTGCCTTTTTTTTCTCTTGGTTTTCTATCATCTGGCAGTTTTCAGCAAAAAGTAAAGTGATAATTTTATTAGAATTCCCAATGCTTGGTGTCATATGAGTTTGTGGTGGGTGGCATGTGTCTCGTTTGCAGTGAACTGAGCACTTGTGCCCTCTGTCCTAAACATGCTCTGTTCCTCTTGGGTTGGAAAACATCCCCAAAGCCTAATTGGTTTGGATGGGATAGAATCTGGCCAGTGCTGAGGCCTTGGCAAAGCTCCCCTCCTAAATAAATGTGGTGATAAGTGACCACTGCAAGCTCTTGTGAGTCATCATGTAGACTCAGGGGTACCACTCCCTAACTTGTCCATGAAGCCAGCCCTCTGGCAGACAGTGGGGTCCTCTGTCTCTCCAAAACTGAAGTGTGGCCTTCACCTCTGAAAGGACACTAGGGATCTGGGTATATTCCCTCTTTTAAAAATGGAGAAACAAAGGTTTTGGGTTGAGCAAACTGCACTAACAAGCTGTCAGGTCTGCCTGACAAGACTGGTTCTTGCAACAGCTTCCATAAGGCAGCTGTCACTTTGGGGGAGGAAAGAAATGAAAGGGAAGAAATCATTCAGTGGGAGGTGCCTTTTTGGTTGGAGTAGAAGCAGCCCATTCTTTTCCCAAACTATGGGAAAGGAAATGTCTTGATTTTTGAAGATGAATAAAGGTTGCACCTGCAGCAGAGATGTGACAGGGGTTGAGAGGGGTCAAAACAAAACAACCCCCTCAGCAGCCTTGGCATGTGGAAGAGTCCCTGGGCTTTATTTTGCACTTCTGCTGCTCGTACTGCTCAACTTGCAGTTGCTGGTACCTGGCAGTGGTGGCTGCCTGCATCCCAACAGCCAGCACGTGAGAACTTGGGGGAGACCTGGCTTTCTCACAGCCCTGGTGCTGCTTGGCCTTCCAGCAGTGTGTGTAGGACTGGCTGTGTCTCTCTGGCACCAAATGTACCGACACTGATCTGGGAACACAGATATTTGAAGACTATTTCCTTGAGGGAAAGGGTTTCTTTATTTTTTCTGCTCTAATACACTAATGAAAATCAAACACGACTCTGCTTACAGAGGCAGCTTGGAGTGTGCACAAAGATCTGAAGGTAGGTGTGAGAGGGGCAGTGAACCAAATCCAAGCATGGAAAACTAAGTCTTCGGGGGTAAATTACTAAAACCATACAGTATGCTGTCTGCAAGGGTTTTCTTGGATTGCAGTAGTTCTTAGTTCTGGCAAATGCAAGGAGCAGTTCAAGTATTTCCTTTTTATTCCTCTTCAGCAATTGTTCTTCAAGCTCTGACTTGCTAAAGTCTCCTAGTACCACTGTTTTCTTGGGATAAAATAAACAAGTTTTATCCAATGCAAGGTGTTTGCTGTTAGATATTTATGTTTGAGCTGTGTTGGTGGACTTGTTGTTGGTGACATGTGGTCGGTTGTCTTATTTTGGGCCACATAACCCATAAACAATATAGCTCTCATAATCAAAAGGTACTGAAGCCAGTGAGCCTTTCCAAAGGGAAAGGAGAAAAAAAGTAGTAGATGAACCTGTAAGGATAATCTTGAAAAACAAATAGGGAAAAGTATTTCTTAAGCCATGGAGCTTTTGTAGGTGATGGGCATTCCTAGGAAACTTGGGCATATGGTTACTGTCTTATAGTTACATAAGTGAGGAATGTTTTAGTTTAATGTTTGATTGTCTGCAACTCTCTATGAAGCTTTAGACAGATTTTTTGATTGAGACCTTCCTGAGGCCTCTGATTCCCCATCATCCTCATTTTCATTGCTTAAAAAATGTATTGATCTCAAAGCAGCCATGGACAGTTTCAAGGGTTATCACAGCAAATAGCACAGAGCAGAAACATATTTGGGAAACCCCATGGGTATGGTTCCCATTACAAACTTGTTTGATATGTTTCATTTGGTCCAGAGCTGAAAGACTCCTTATCAAACTTTAAAGTAAATAAATTTTAAAAATACCATCTTTCTGGCATCGATATTCCAGAGCAGGAGGTTAAAGTTTATTTTCCCCAGTTACCAGTGCCAATGAATATTTGACTTCTGAAAGTTCATCGAGAGTGAAAACCAAAGGGTCAGGATCACATCTGAACTGGATTCTGTCTTAAAGGTGGATGGTTATCCATGGAAATAAGCTTGTGGTATTTTCCTAGCTCCTAGAATAATAATTAAAAAAATCTTAAATTCATCATCAATTTGCTTTTTAATATTTCTCTTTCTGCGTGTGATTTCTCTACTGCCTCTCTCCTTGGTACCTCTCCGAAAGCCTTATCCTCATCTGTGACAGTGGTGCTAAAATACTGAGGTGGCAAAACTGGACGGCCCTTGATTTTCCACTTCCCAGTGCTCTCTGTGGGTAGCGTGGCCTGTGGCATTCCCTGTTTGGATAGCTGTTAGATCACATTACCTGCCTGTCCTCTGGCATTGTAGCAGTAACCTGGCACGGCAGCTATTTCAGTGCTATTTCCCTTCGCTACCTGGCACCAACATACAACATTTTTATATACTGAATTATTTATAGACTCATAATTATTTAGCATCAATATGTCAATGTTACAATGCCCCTGTTGGCCATAAAGGAGCAAAATCTTTCTTTAATTAAAATTACATGGTCTGTGTCGACTTTCCTTGGACCTAATCTTTTAAAACTGAGTTGGGAGTTTGAATTCCATCCTACCAAATACCTGTGTTTTAAGCAAAGACTACATACAGAGCTTTCTTTCAGTGAAACTGGTCTTGGAAGCCAATAATTTTATGTGTTTTAGGGAGGTTTATGTTATACTGGGGAGTTTACAATGGACTTCATTGAACTGTAGACCACAGTGGCAGTATTTTTTTTATAAGTAACTTCTAATAAGGAGGAAGCAGCGTATAATTCAGACTGTCAGTGCTCCTGTCTAAAGACAAAGGCTTAAGATGCCTCAATGATGGTTTGAAAATCTACTAAATATTGAGGGCAAACAGGTAATGAAGATAATCAATTGGTTTGTTTTAAATAATGCAGAGCTGTCCTTTTTGAAAAAATATTGCATCATTTGGCGTTGTAGAAATACACCGAACCACCGTGTAATTTAATTACACGACCACCCTGCAAGCTCCATGAGCCCTGCTCAGTCCTGGCATAAGCGGGTGCAAATCCCTCTGGGAATTGCACCCGCTTATGCCAAAGCTAAATATGATCCAGTGTTGTTTTCCCTCCTCCCTGAGAGCTGGAAGGTATGGAGATCCACTTTGTACTGTGCTGTTCTTGGAGGTATTAGCTTTTTTCCACACACAGAGAAACTCTACACTTGATGTTGAACTGACTTATGCTATAATTGTCAGGAGAAAACCAAAAATGGCTCCTGAACACAGTGTACAAGGGCAGTTGTTGAGTATTTAAGGTTGTCATAACCAGAAAGCAAACTCCATCACTTTCTAAGTCACATCTGCCACGGAAACAGCACTGACCCTTTGTAGAGAGGGACCAGAGTAGAGAAACCATTACATGTTTTATCAAGACTGCTCCCTTGATGACATGCCTGTGATACACAGCTTTCATTGATGCTTAAAGAAGTAATTAATTCTGTATTTGTAGAGGATCTTTGTGTCATTCAAGAGGCTGCCACTCTCACTTCAAGCTGGCTTTTACTTCTTGAGCAGTCTCCTCTGACAGAGTGAAAAATATTTTGTAAGAAATTTTCCATGTGCTCCATGCCTGTGCCACACAGCTCCCCCATAATTTTTTTCTTCCTTCCTTGTAATACCTTCAGGTGAATTAACACTTTTAAATTTATCTTCAAATCCAGAGGCCTTTTTCCCAGATAAAAAGACACTTTAGAATGGATAAGGATCTTTGGGAGATGACTCTTCTGAGGGGGAATACTTTAATCAGCTTTATTTTAAAATGAAACCGTCTGCCTGCTCCAAGTTAACCACTTGCTGTACATGTGTGATGTGTGAAGCCCTATGGAGCTGAGAGGCAGAACAGAGCAGTGTAGAGGTACAGGGAAGATGGTTCAAAGTTTTCAGTCTTGCAGGACATCTTGAATATCTTTGGCTCACTCCAGTCAGCCGCAGTGAGCCAACACGTGTGTGCCAGGCAGAAGGGCATAGCCCTGGACCTTTTAATTCCTAGAACTTGATATTAAACATTTGACTGAGATGGAAATCAAGCAAGAATTACATATGATGTATTCTGTGAGGAATAGCTAGTGTCAGGAGAAGCCTTTTTCTTTCCAAACATTGAGAAACAAGAATCTCTATTGAGTACAGAGACAATGAAAGGCAAAAAAACACATCAAACAAGTACCCAAAGTTTATAGAATAGGCACGTAGTCATGACTTTCCTCCAGTTACAAAGACATGTGCACGCACACACCAGCCTTTAACTTCAACAGGAGTTGCTCACATGTGTCTTTGGACAGATCTTGTCCCTAAACTGATTTATGGCCATAGGAAACTTGGGCTCTGATTCAGGTTCAAATCAGGTTCAGTGTGGAAAATCTTGAACTTGGAGTCAGACCCTAAAGCAGCCCTTTAGAGAGGCAAACAAACAGACCAGACCAGCTTTTCTCCCTAGCTGGAGCTCTAGCCTTGTGCTTGGGTCTAGCATGCCCTTCTGCCTCCCTCCACACTGAAACACAATTATTTTTAAAGGGATCTTTATTCCACCCAGGAGAATACAGCACAGGCAATTGGCTAGCAATGGTGCCTTGGAGCTCAGCCACCTGGGGCAAGTGTGAGACTGCACATGGAGGGAAAAGGAGAGAGCAGCAAGTGACAGAGAGACCCTTTTGCTGCAAGAGCCTGGGAGATTCAACCCAGAGACTCCCAGAGGCTCAAATCTCATCTCCTTAAAGGGGCCAGTACTATGATGTTTAAACTAAACAGGCTGCTGTCGCTGTTTAATTTGGGGTTTTTTTGTTTATTTTGTTT
>VZUA01054907.1:0-12962 GCA_013401035.1 Horornis vulcanius
TCCCGCTCCTGCCAGCACTTCCCATGCCCGGCCTTGCTGCCAGAGTGCACCAGGAGGAGCTGCCTGTCACCACATCCAGTCCCTGCTAATGGAGTTTGACAGGGAGAGAGTGAAGCGTGCAACCAAAGATCCTGAGGCAGCTTCACTTGTGAGCACAGGATGGAAATGAAACAGCACAGCACAAGGTGATTCCCACCACAGCTCCTGATGTCCCTATGCAGCATCCAGACTTCACAGTCCCTCTTTGCTGAAGCCCAGGACATATTGTCTGGGGGGACACAAAAGCAGGATGGACTGGATTACTGAAGCATTGAGATACTTCAGTAAAATAAAGTTACTGAGCACAGAAACAATTCCTCACGTTGGCCTTGGTGCACTTGAGAGCTCTTCAATTTTGATAACAAATTAGTCTACTGCTACTGCTACTGCTGAGGGCTCCCCGCCAGGTCCAAATACACTGTAAGGAATCACTATGAATTTTTTGCACAGCAACAAACCACAACAGAGAAGCAATCCCTTGTTACAGGCAGAAAGACAGGGAAAGAATATTTATGTTATCTAGCTAAAGGAAAGCCGACTTTTTGCACCTGGTCAGCTCCCTGAAAACCTTCAGCCTGCTTCTTCCCAATGGTCCCTGGGTAGCAGCACAGGGTCTACAGGGAAAGAGACAACTAAAACACTGCTTGCTGCAGCCACAAAGTGCTTTGGGTGCAGCTCATTTCATTCATTCCCAGCAAAGGCCATCAGCATCATGAACTGCAGAGAGATTAGGCACATCCAGAGGTTTATTTTAAATCCCAAGATTTAAGAGAGAAAAAGTGAGACTGGGGGAATGGGACAGCAGAAAATTGTGGTGTTTATATAAACTGGCCTCTTGTAGCAATGAGGGGCCAGCACAGTATGAGCAGACTGAGCAGCAGGTGAGAGACACAGGCAGGGAAGGCTCAAGGATGACATCAAGGATGACATCAAGGATACCATCCTGATGAGTGGAGATGCTTCATAAGAGTCAGAAATGTCTCATATTTCCACTCAGGTCAGCACTCAAGTGCTCTGGTCAGCAGTAATTGTTAGACATGTTAGATATTTGTTAGCTGCTACAAAGAATTGTCCCCTGTTTTAAAAGAACAGTTGAGAAACTCCTGTGAGTTTTCTTACTGTAACTGCCATTCATCTTGCTAAATCTCTCCTCTTCCACTCAGCAGTATCCCTGTATTTTCCTTTCTATATACTCCTCAAAGTTTGTTGGACTCAAATAGTTTTTTGAAGTCATCAAAAGCTGAAAATAGAAAAAAAACATATTGACCTGCTTAACTTAGAAAGCTCTAACACCTCTTGGTGAAGTTGTGGGTTGGCATCATTATCCAGATGGTAACACTGCTATCCCTTAACTGACATCTCCTTGCTTTGAAAAAGCCCTTGAAAAAGATTACAGAGATAACCAGATAGATGAAAGAGAGAAGCTTTACCCTAAAAGCAGCACCCAAAACCACTCAATGTGAGCCCTTGATAATCCTTTGCCAGACTGTTATTCCCATCAGATCAAACAAGACGGAATGAGATTTAGGCTATGCCAAGTGCCATACAGCACTGTCCTACGGTAACACCTTCTAGCAGCTTTTATCTTTTTTCCTTCTCTCCTGCCCCAAAAGAATCTGATTTAACTCACAAAACCAGCTCCATCAGAGGCAGGTAAAAGGAGTTTTGCAGGTCCCTTCTGTTGCACTTGCCCTTTTACTGTGGCTTTCCTTGCATTGTTTCAAAGAGGTGGCTTTGTTTAACACTTGAAAAGCAGAATCTTCCACGACATTTTGGTAAACTTTAGCAGTCCTAGCTCAAATGTGCTTTTGTAAGCTATGCTGGCAGTACAGGACTCAATTCAGATGCGCCAGTTTACCAATAAAATTTTGCCTGTAAAAAGGAAGGCTCACTCCTGTTGAGGACACTGTAAACACACCATTGCCAAAGAAGCTGTGGAAAAACAAACAGCACTGTGGGTGAAAGCAGTATCCCCAAGTCTCCAGCACAGAGGAGATCACAGCTGTTGTCATATAAAAGGATGTAATATATAGTTATATTATTATTGTTTAAGATGGAAGAAACCCTGTTTATGTAATATACAAAACATACTCTTGAAGGGATTAGACTAAATAATGCCCTAAATTCAGTATCTTCTAGTCTAATAAAGGACATAAAACCTGTTCGGCAATCTGTTTCTATTTTAAAAGACAAGCTATGGTATACATTACAAATATTGTTTGTAAAAGAGAGCTATGGAAGGAGGGTTGGTGGGATGTTCTGCATATATTAATGCTTCATTAAAAATGCCATAAGAAGTAAGAAAAAAAAAAAAAGCCCTAAGTTTAAGATGCCCTCCCACATAAGGAAAAGGATTTTAAAGCACTTATTAAATTACTTCACTTGCATGAGCAAAACCATGAGCTTTCTTGGAAATCAGGACAAGTTGATTATATAAGACCCTGATAGTTCTTCTTTAAAATGTTATTTCAACCCATGAAGATTTATATCTAGAGTTAAAAGGAAGAAAAAAAAGAGTATGATTTGGGTTGTGGTTCTTAAGGGATCTTAATGTGTATCACTTACAATTACTCTAATTAATTAATTTTATATGGAATTGTGAATCCTAGCGCTACCCTCCTGGGCTCTGCCTTTGGCCAAATGGAGTCAGATTGACATCGTAAGCTTCAGAAGAAGCAGGGATCATCTTTCTGCTCCGTAGTGGGACTGCACCCTGTGCACTCCTGTCCCAATCAATCAGCAGGGCAGCTGGAGCACGCTGGGGCCAGGCTTTTCTTTAGTATTTTGGTACAAGTCTGTTTGCTCTGCAAACTTTTAGGCAAGGCAGAAGATGGAAAATCTGCTGTGTAAGAGAATATGTGTGTGACACCCGGTCTATTTAATCCAGTGCTACAAAAATGACTGTAAAACCGAACAGTAAAAGCTCCGACAGCATCACCTGTGGGACAACAGAGGAGCAGGAGACATCTCCGGTTCTTCCAGACTGCATAATGAGGAGCTCACAGGGCCCGTGTGCCGACAGGGACGCGGAGTGCAGGCAGGGCTTCTGACTGCCCGGCGGTGCTGCAGCCTCCCCTGGGGCTGCGCTCCTTCCCCTGGAGCAGCCGCTGCTCCCGGCAAAGCTGCCGGCTCTGTGCCCGGCCAGACCGAGCCCAGCGCACACACGGGGCTTTCACGGCGCTCCCCCAGCTCTCATTTGTCCCTGCCCCGGGCAGGTGAGCGGTCAGAGCAACTCCCCAGCTCAGGACAGCAGCTTGTTATGGAAATGAACCCTTCACTGGGCCTGGCTTTCAGCAAGAGTAAGCTACACACACAAACTTAATGGTAAAGGTAAGAATTTGACCCTTGAACTGATGAACTGTCCTTCAGGCTGGCTCAAATCCTGTCATGTCTAATAGGTTTCTTTTATGGAAGAAAAGTTGAGTCTTCAAGCTTAATTTAAAAAGAAAAAGGAAAAGAATTGCCCATGCCACTTAAAGAAGTGCTCCTTTCAACACAATCCCTACTCAGGGAGGACACCTGCAGGAGGGTCATCTCCCCTAACTTTAAATGTTGCAGGGCAGCTGGCTGCCTGAGAGAGCTCTGTGTCCCAGCCCATACTCCATTCACTGAACAGAGAAAATGGGAGCTTTCAGGACACAATGCAACTGACCTATTTTAGGTACCTGCTTCAGGATGAGATGAATCAGCTCCAGCACCGCCTGTTTCTCTCTGTTGACTATAAAGGGAGTCTGGCAAATATACTTCTGGCCAGGTAAATACCACTCCTTGTGCTGAATACAAGCGAAGGAAATGCACAAAAATGCTCAGAATGGGACTAATTCATACCATTCACACCACATTGCAAGCAAAGCATTTAAGACCTACAGAGCGGAAGAAGCACTCCAATTAGCTTTAATATGAAGCTAAAAGGATCCTGGTAACACAAGGAAATTAATATCTAGGCAGCAGGTCCCTAGAGTAATTGCACAGTTGTTACAAAGGGAAGTTGCAGAAAATTACCATTTGCAAGGTTGCAGCAAACAAAAAGATAATATCTTAAAGTGGGCCAGTGCAGGGATCTGAAGGCTCCAAACACCCAAAGTTCAACTCATACAGCTGAAACAACTACAGGTGGAAAAAACCTGAGTAGAGTGACTGATAGAAGAGCAAGATGCCTGCAGTTCAACTTAGGTTCATATGAGAAACAAAAAGAGCAGGCTCAGAAATCTTCCAATATAGTAAAGAAAATATGAGTGATCCATGGTCATACTAGTGACTGATGTCTGCTTGCCTGCTTTACATATGGATAACCAGCCATGCAAAATGAATAAAGGATTCAGTGAAACAACTGAAAGAAAACTTAAGTATTCCAGCTTCACTATTTGGTCTAATGGATGACACTGTCTCAGCCTAAAAGCCTCATCCCAAGGTTTGTTCCTTAATATCTCCGTGGTTAGAACAATTTATCAGTGTCTGAACATGACCACCAGCAAGCACAATAACTGAATCAGTCTGGATGAAATTTAATTGCAGACAAAGACAAAAAAGTTAGTTTAAAGGATGGCATTTTCAAAGTTGGGAAAATGAATTGAAAAGAACAAAATCCCACCAGTTCTCAAATGATTTGCATTCTTGGCTTTCCCTCCTATATCTGAAATTCAACACTGCTAGTGTTGCTAGTACTACCAGGACAGAAATTACAATCAAAATATTCATAGCCGATTACATCTACAGCTCTGTCAGCCCTGTACCTGTCACCTATGCCCTTGTAATTCAGTGTCATGGCTTGAGATTCAAGAAAAGCTAGTACTGTAGACAAACTAGGCTAATCAAAAGTATGATTTGAAAAAAATACACATATTAAGACACAGTTTTTATTTTAATATTTCAGAAATAAATCCTAGTAACATCTACTGGTGATCAACTACTATCTCCTTAGCTGGCCTGATCACTACATGGGACTGTGTGGTGCTATCAGCTTCAGGAAGTGTAAATATTTATAGCAGACTTCTCTTGGCTGCTTTAGAAGTGTGGACAGAAAATAGTTGACTTTCTGAGGCACAGTAACTGTTGGCTGGAACGTAAGAGTCAGCTTTTATCACTCCAGCAAAAGCTGGCAACATCCACGCATGGTAGTTCAAGGACAGAGCTGGCCCCCAGGCTCCCGGTGCAGCTACGTGTGGCTTTCCCAGGTCACTGGTGTTGGGGACACCAAGGTCACTGAGAAGATGGCTGGAAAATTTAGGGCTCTAGGAATCAAATATGATCATCTGAGTCTTGAATCCTGAGGATCCCCAGGTTGGTTTTGCCATGTTTATACAAATCTGCTCTCTCTAACATACTTCAAAACTTTGCTTGATTTGAAAAACAAGATTCTTCATAACTTTTCCTAACATCTTATGATGCAAAATAATATTTAGCTATGAAGTCATCTACCCTAGCAAAATTTCAAAAATCTGATGTAATTATTACTTTCTAAAGATCATAGGGTGATTTCCTGAAGAGTAACATTCCAGGTATGTAACAAGGGTCTTCCATCTTTAGATTTCTACCTACATTTATATTGGTTAAGCTTTCAAAGCTTCTCTTTCCTGATACAGATGACAGGACAGCTGCAGCCTTGACTTTCCAGCAGTTAAGAGAGAGACAGTTTTGCAAAAACTCCTTATTAATGTACACCATCATTGTGCATAGTTTACTTCCTTTACAAGAGGATTATGTGCTCCTTCCAAAGGCACCGGAGAGTTTTAGTACAGGGGGGTGGAGGGGAGAGTTCCATTTATACTTCTGCCACTTTGCAACTCATCCCATGGGTGGAGAGAAGGTAATGGTATTTATGATACATCTCCTGAGGCACATTATTTTTTACTTTTCAGGAGTCCTAGTGTGCAGGTAAGTTACTGCTCCATTATCACAAATGTAGAAAAGAAGGAAGCACAATTTTTACCGTATGAGAGCAAGCCTGTCTTTTTCAGATGGATGATCATCGAGCCACTGGGAGTAGCGGGCAATGGACCACTCAGCCCTCTGGTACAGAGAAACACAAACACCAATTACACAAAATGTAAAAAAGGAAACAGACACACCAATTTCAAAATCAAAGACAACATAAATGAAAGCCACATGAGGCTCTCAATACTACAGTGATGCAGAATGAGTTAAGAAATCAAAGACAATTAACAGGAAGAGCCCAGTATGTTATTTGAGAGCTCAGAGGTCATGTCCTACATCAGCTCTTGGCCCATTTCTGACAGGGTTTTTATCTAGATTTCCTGCATCTTACAAGAGAAAGGATCCAGGCAATTTGCAGTCTGGGGAAAGATCTGCAACTTCTACTATCAGCTGACAGAAAAGTAAAGAATTGCAAGTCTATTTAATATCAAGTTATCATATCCCTACTATTAATGAATTAATGAATCAATCAATCAATTAATTTAGTAAACTAGTTAACATAATACCTTTGCACATTAAAAACAAACTCAGAAAGTTGTATAAAATATGCACGTGAATAATTTTTAACTAAAACAGCTAGGGCAAACTACAACGCTCATTTCACCTTAGGACATCTGAAAATATAAGACGTTGATCTTATTACCTGGAAGGGTGATTTTAGCTCTGGTGGTGCTCTTGTAAATAAGAACTGAAGAATAATGCTGAATGGAATAACCTCTCCCAGAGCTGGGCTACTGGCAATATGCTCACTGGTCTGGAACAGCAGTGGTCTGGAAAAATATAACAAAATACTCGTGAAATGAAGAGAAAACTTATGTTATGCATTAGAAAATGCATTTAAAATGCCTCTATGTGGTAGCAATATTGCGTTAGGATCGAATCATCAAGATTTTTGCAACTACTCTGCATCTTGGGTTTCCAACACAGGTCCAGTGTGCAAAAATTTACAGCAGTTGCCTATTGTAATTGAACAACACAGGACTGGAAATTTTGTATTTCAATGAAAACATTTAAGGTAACTACAGAACTCGCTGTCATACAGAAGATGTACTGAAAGCAACACAAAAAAGTACAATTTGGCCAACATTTGCATGACAAAGATTGTTAAATCATAGTTATACTCTGCATAAAATTTAAAAGAACTTTAATCTATTTCTAATTTGCAGGTGGGTGTTGCCAAAAAAGCTCTCAGTTCAATCAGAACTAACACGAGGTAATAAATCAGTTTTGAAATACAGTTTAGTCATACTGTGACTGCAGCTCACCTGAATGACCTCAGCTGTCTGTAAGATTTTCCTAAGTCAGAGACTCGTCGACACAGCGGTGCTACTGCTAACTCCATCTACAAAAGCAAACAGTTCAGTTTGAATTAGATTCTCCCAAAACATAACACCTGGTACTGAAGTAGCCTGTCTTTAAGCAATAAACCAAACTTGCAGACTAAGTCAGTGACTTCTCTCTGGTGGCTGAATTAAGACAAGAAGCTGTCTTTTCCTATCATACTATGTTGCCCAAGCCAAGACTTCTGCCTTATTCTTGGCAACACAATAAGCATTTCGTGACAAATGATAGAGACAGTCTGTGCATAACAACAGAAGGGGCCTCATGAGTGTTCTGAGGCTAAAGCTTTGCTTCTTGCAGAAGGTTTATTTTGTTGGTGATGAGTTTCCTAATGAAGCACTTATGTCAATACCCCAAAAATCTGACCGCAGCCTGGGAAGAAAGCAAATCTAGGCAGGTCTCCACAAACCACTGCTAAAGCAGTAAACTGCAGACATATTTCAGCTGAGCACCCTTTCCTTTAGTGAAGGACAAGGTTAAAATGATTCCTTCCTGAACAGCAGCCCCAAATTTTGGGGCACAAAACTATACAGATTAGAGAGAAGGCAGCTGTGACCTATTGCCAAAGAGTCAAATTGTGGAATCATGGTCAAAAGAGTAAGAGCGTTATTTTCCTACTTATTTTCATACTGTAGGGTTTCTGAGTTAGAGCAGCCATCCTTAAAAACAAACAAGTTTAAAACACTTTCTGTTGTTGAAGCATGAGAGTTCTGCTTTTTTGAAGAAGAACCAGAACTCCACTTGGGTTTTTACATCTAGATTCTGTCACAGGCTCTTCATTAACAGTGAGGACACAGAAAAAAGAACAATTTCTTTTCTGGATCCTAGACTGAACATGAACATTAGGCAGCAAAATTTCAGGTAATGTGCACACCAATACAAACACCACCACTTAAAAAATCCTGCAGATAATTTTACTCAGACATGGATTAAGTCTTTGTTTTTTGCATTCCTGAAGTGTCAGTGGAGGGATCAAGCTTTATTCTCTGTTATTTAAATCCCCAACTTGAAAGACTATTCAGACTTTGATTTACCCATAATGTACAATTAAACTAAGTTTCAAAGGTTGACAGCTAAAATAAGTAACAAGATCAAAACCACCATACAATGAGTTTCCCTTAGTATTGCTGAACGAGTTTCAAAGTATTTGTGATATGACACTATTTCCAGTGAAGTCTTCAATACTATTATATTATTGTTCCCAGCTGCAGCATATCCTCAGACAGAGATGGCTGCTGGGCCACCAGCTTCACCAAGAGCAAATAACTATGCTGGGACTCCAGCATAAACCAGAAACATGGTGCAGTGAACTACGATGCCATAGTTCATCTAAACCCAAAAGAACTTAAATTAGTGAATAATTCAATAAATCAAGGCCATATACTTCAGGCATCCCTCTTTAAAAGCAGGTGGCAGGATACGAGTCATTTCACCTGCTTCTCAACATCTACAGGTCCTCTTCAAAGGCAGTGGGGAGAAACAGTCACTCGTGTGGGGGTGAAGCACCTTTCCCCAAGGTGGACACCTAAAATATTTCAGGGGGATCATGTTTGTAGGAGTAACCCCCTACAGGACACTCAGGCAAAGCTGGGAAAGCCACGGGGCCCAATCCAAGCATCTTGGCTTCCCCTGCAGACCAGGAGAGGTGGGTAGCTCTGGAAAGCAATGGGGAACACCCCACAGAGCTCTCCTATGGGCAGTGCACAGCCACTGCCTGAGCCCAGGGACCTCAGAGTACATGCCCACATCAGGCACTTGCAGGCCACTTGGAATCTGCATTTTATGCAGATTTCACTCACAGGAAAAGAATGTGAATAAAAATCCAGGACGTAGAAATACAGAAATAAGGCTTCAGATCTGAATAACAGCCTGCCTTCCTTTTGCCTGCTGCCCTTTTGGTCCCCAAATCTTTGGGCTATGAAATGGCCCCTCTCTACACCCTGAGGATGAGGACACATCTCCTGCCTGCAGGTGGGAGGTCAATGTCCCTGTGGCTCAGGAGCCACCAGCTGCTATGCTGTGCTGAATCTGCTGGCACAAGGGAGGGTATGCACCCAGGAAAGGCAGGCTCTGCAGGGAGCTGCTGCAGGGAGCTGCTCCAGCTCCAAGCTGCAATGAAGCTTACACCAAGTTCAGCATGTTCTTCCCCAGCTCCCCCAGGAGCACAGGTGGGAGCCAAGAGGCTGGTCTGCCCCACAGGATCAGGAGTAAGCAGGCAAAAAGTGGAGCTAACTAAGAATGCTTTCCTGCATCATGATACAAGAACCCCACAGACCCTGAAAAACAAACAGGAGCAAGACTGATTTCTCCAGAGCTTCATTCCAGGAGTCAGTATTAGCTGGGGGCAGCTGGAAGCAACTGATACCCTGCAGGAACTGGTGTCCCAGCTCTGGTGGGAGCTGTGGGCTTGTAGCTGTGAAGGACCAGGGAGTAGATAATTCCTTTAGGTTCTTTAGAGACTTTGATAACAGGCAAGAAACTGCCAGTCTGACTTGTGGAAACAGAGATGTGTGGATCAAACGGTACTCATGATGGGGAAGAAATAACAGCATAGCAAAATATAATTTTGCTTAATAAGTTTTAAAAGATTGTTTCGCTCCTGGAACATAATATGAAGCAATGATATGTTAAGTGAAACTTTCTACAGCTTAACCAATTCCTTATTAAAACAAATTTAAGTGAATTCTCTTGAATGTGTTTTGTAGTTTCCATAAACTAAAATTTTTAATCTTAAGTACTAAAGAAGAAAAGTTACTTTGGAAAATTCTATTACTTCGTCTTCAACCTTTATTCACTGTAGGAAATTATTAGTATTGCTAGAACTAGATAGATTTAATGGCAGCAGATGGTGGATTCGTGAAGTAATAGCTGCCAAAGAAAAATATTGTTTTTAAGCTTTGCAGCATACTATACTATCTCACATTGACTCATGAAGAGTGGGAATGAGCGAAAACTAATGTGGTAAAAATGTACAAAAACCACAGAAACTCTTTTTTTTAAATTTACAATACTAGTCTTTGTGTTGTAACCCACCCTCTCTCCAACAAAAAGTATAATTCACATAATAACCAAGTTTGTTTTCTTTGCTTGAATTTTAGGTGTTTATCTGAGCCCAGTGACACAGTGGGATGCTACGGCATCCTTCTGCTGTCACCATCATTTCTGAGGCCGCTGAGAGGGGTTTAGTGTCACTGCTGAGCATCTCTGCCAGCCCAGGAGCAAGTGCTGGGGAGGAACCATTCGGCTGGAACAGCTGCTGTTTTTAAGGTGCTGGAATTGGGCAAAGAACTGAGCGTGCATCACTTCTTGGTTGTGTTACCTGTCATCACCTGAAATGGCATCAACTGTCGATTCACAGAGCGAATTTATACTGTAGCAGCCTTTGCTGTGATACACAGCTGTAATTTCAAAGCCTGTCAGTGAGCTCTTACATCAGGGGATGCTTTTGGCTGCTGGCTGCTGCATTTGTATCATGTGTGCAAGGCCTTTCACTCAGCCGTGTCCTGTGGACTTCACATATAAAAGGGTAAGTAAGTATTCTCTGTTTCCTTTCCAAATTTCCCTTCCGAACTGCAAATTTGAAAATTCAAACATCCAGGTTAAATTCAGTAATAAATCAGGTGTTCAAGAGTAATTTGCAAACAAAGAGGCTTGATGTGATATAATCATTAACACAGAATCCAAGGGGAGCACTAGGAGATGAATGAGCTTGCCAAAAAGCAAGCAGCAGATAGAACAGAAGAAGGGCTAATGACTTGTTTCTTCTAGCTTCCTTCAAAACCCATTGCTTTTCCATGATTTATTCATGTTAGTTTCCTATGCTTCACAGGACACAGTGGCAGGCTCCTGCCCAACATATGCTTTTTCTCAATGGTTCATGCTCTCTAAGCCCAAAAAGGCAATATTATCTTTTCTTCTCATACGACTCTGCCTATGGCTAGGCTGTCAATTATCTGTTGAACTATTCACTGGCTGGCCATATTGAAAAAAATACATCACATGCCTGGCTTCTCTAATTGGGTTATGCTCAGCAACCCAAGGGTGAAGTTAATCTGTAGTCTAGATACAGATAATGCATATATATTGAAGAGTGCTTTAAAAAAACCCATAGTGAAGTTATTGTTTAGTGCCTATTGTGGTATTTTCAAGATCTCTCAATACTTAAACAGCTGTTTTTTCAGCTGGAAAATCTTAACATTAAATTTTTAGCAATTACATTTCCTCCTGGCCAAGATGAATTCCAAGTTTTTAAATGTTACCTCAAAATGCTTTTTTCTAGCCATTCACCAGGACAGAATCCTTTAAGAAGCAAGGGGGCAGAAGAGCTGAACTATTATATGAAAGAAGCTGGCCTTGAAGGGATGTGCAATTTGATTTCTCCCCAGTGCAGCAATTCCAAAATTGATGTTGATGTTTAAGTAAATCCTTCAGCTGTAACACCTCTAAAATAACACGTATCAGCAAATAGTTCCCTCTTTCCAGGAAGATAATTAGCACTAAACATTAAATGTATTTTAGCTTTAGTAGTTTCTGTCTTTATGACTACAACTGTGATTACAACATCCTGCTGCTCTCACTTCTCTGTAAGGAACTAGAAAGGAAATTTTTAGGAAAAAATATAAAAAAGCACTTTTACACTTGTATCATTTTGTTTGATCAGATGAGCATATCTGTCTACATTTAAAAAAATCCAAATGCCTAATATTCTTGCTTTTTTAAAAATGCCATATATTGAATTAGGAAACCAGATTCTGACCGTGGGCTAGCCAGCAGATAGGAACAGCTCTTCTGCACTAGAATTTAGCATTGTAAACTTCTACCATAAAAACATTTTTCAGGAAAATTCAATAAAACCCCAATATTTTGCAGTAATGTTTTGAGAAAGACTTGGAAGAATTGGTGGTACTGTATCAAAAGTGCCTGAACACAGTACTGAACAATGCCAAAGATCCCAACCATAAATCATGCCTAGGTAAAAAATACAGGAAAGCATATAGAGAATAGTATAAACTCAAACAGGACCAATAAAAATAGTTCATCTTGTGCTGCATTGTCCAGCACTTCCATCGGGTTTTAGGAGGGCCTGAACTACAAGCCACAGTCCCAGAGCATCCCTAAGTGCTGTAACAACTCTGAATACCAAGCAAGTTGAAAGATCCTCTGGAGAAGATCTTGCATTCCACAGAAACAGAAGTGTTGGAAACCATCAGGGCTTGCTGGCTTGCTTGCCTCCAGGAAAACATTTCTTTTCAGCCTGACAAGTACTGAATTAAAAAGTGAAATTTGGTATTAAATATGTGAATATTGAATTATGGGCACCTTGAAAATAAAAAACCAAATAAAACGAGCTGATTTGGGAGTATACAGGAGTGAACTGAAAAGTAATCTTGTGCAATTGCTTGCATAAAAACTGAGAGCATGAAAAGAGCTGAACTCAGCCTGTAGACTGGAAATGTTTCCAATAAGACTCCCAAGGAACTGTGGCACTGCACTTGGTAACAACCTTGCAGTGCTGTGCACATTTCCTAGGGCTTGCAATGTTCCCGTGTTCCTGTAAGCACTGATTTAGATGAAATACGTTAATGATATCCAGGCATCTTTCAAGCCTATGGTAGCTCTGTTTACAGGTGCCACAGTAGCACACACCT
>VZUA01054912.1:12222-33766 GCA_013401035.1 Horornis vulcanius
TTCTTGGCAAATGAGAAAAAGTGATTTTACACTTGTGCAAGAGAGTTTTCAAGATAAAATGTACTTGGCTGCATTGTGGAATATATGAGTTTGGCAATTAGCTGGAAGAAAATATTAATTCACATTTTCCATTAATTTGTAGACAGACTCATGTCTCCAGAATTTAACATTAGCATTATGAGCTCCAAGTGATGCATGGTGGAAGTTCAAACCATTTGATTGTAGTACCCTTTCAACATTTTTTTAATGATCCTAAGGTAGTTTCATCCCTGTCTCGAAACTAATCAGGCAGGAGAGGATTTATTCCCATTTCAACTGTGCAGCAGCTCTGGGGAAGACATGCACTTTCATGGTTTGAGGCACGAGAGAAAAATATTCCCCTTTCAATAAAGTGTTTAATTGTTCTCTTCTTTCAGTTGAGAGGTAATGTATTGTTGGCAACACACTGTGTCTTTTTTCTTAGGAGATCTATCGCTTCTGGCTGTGGGTGGGTGTGTAGGGTGTGTTTTTTCTGTGAGCTTAGGTTTCTCAGCATTAGCTAAGATTGCCTTTAAATGAAGGAAAGTCATTAGCAGATGTCCTGGACAGCTCCTGAAAACCAACATTTTCTGCCACATCAACAGCTTTAGTGACCCATACCTTCTCTTGTAGCCATTCATTTCAGACTAAGAAATCTTTTCTCCTTTGTTGGAAGATGCCCATTGCCCTGGCACCTGAGCGTCACCATTGTGGTTACAGCTAAAATCCACATAGAGACAAAGTTAATGACAAGTTCTTGGAAAGTACTTAGTTTCAGCTTTTTTTGAATGCTGTCTCTGCTCTGCATACCTTATAGCTTGGGTGCCCAGGTAGTGTCCTCTACCTGCCAGTGTTTAGTCTGTGATAAATGTATTAGACAGGTACATTTTCATATGCCAGAAGTTAAGGAAAGTGATCCCAGCCATAATCCTTCAGGCAAAATTGACCTTGTTTGGAAAATTATTTTGCATGTATCACTTTTCATTTTGCAGAATTCTCCTTAAAGCTCACCTACTTCCTCTTTCCATTCCTATGGCAGAGCTCTGAGACATTTCCACCGTCTGCAGAAGCGCGCTGCCTTGGTGTGGTGTTGTCGAGCTTTGTGCATAGGCTGCTGACCTTGAAGGAAATAACAGAAAGCTCTGGGAATGACTCTAGCAAGAAAGTGGGATGCCCCATCATAGGGAGTTGTCTTGCTGCTGTGCTTCCAAAGTGGATTTTACAGTGCTGTCTCTGCCTTCACAGTTGGACAAGGGGATATCTGTGAGTGAGAACTGTTTGCATACACAACTTCTACACTGCCTGCCAGAGTCTTACCTGGCTGCACATGTAGAAGCAAAGGCTCAACATAGTACCGTGTAATAGGGTGGAAAGTCTGAAATGGAAAGTCATGTCTGTGATTTCAATTCAAGATACTAAGTTCAGTCCTGCCTCTGGGCAGCACAGAAGGCAAACTTTATCTCTCCTTTAGGTGTTGCTTCTACTCTTCAGGCTCACAAACGCGGTGTTAACCAACACACACAATTCTTAGTGTTCTGCAAAGAACCAAATAACTGATTTAACCTCCTCTATACTCATTCAGCAATTCAGTGAAATAAAGAATACCACTTCACAATCTTTAGAGATTAAATTAAAGGGAATGAAAATACAGACTCCTAAAATCTATACTGGAAGATGACCCTGCCAAGGCTATGTGCAGGATCAAACTGTGAAGTGTCTGGCTACTTGGTCCTTGCATGCTCTGTTACTTAAAGCATCGAGAATGGTGGTAGAGTCTATAAGAGATCTCTGGGGGCCTGTAAGCTTGTTTAGAGTAATATATAGCATTTGAGGAGAAAGAACAAAGAATTGAATCATTCCTAAAGAAATTCTGGACTTCAAATAGTGAATTATCTTGTATTTTAGAGCAGATAGCTTAGCTTCACTCCCTGAAATGACAGGATCAAATGTCCTGTGAGCATATAATAAAACATTTTTTTTGCCTCTAAGAGCTCACAGTGCAGATAGCTAAGGTAGACAAAAGGGGCTGAAATTGTGAGCACTAGCTGATGGATGGAGAAACTCTAGCACTGAGGGAGTAATTTTTGGAGAGTTTTGTGGCAGCACAGCATCAGCAGGATGAAGCAGGGCCTGCGCCTGCCCTAGTGTCTGCTGCTCCTAAGTTACCAGGCAAGCATGCAGTTTTAGCAGCGGGCATAGGTAAAGTGGCTTTCTAGATTTAGATATAGAATTTCTTTTACTCAAGTTTTTGCACTGAATTACCCTGCCTAGACCAGAAGCTGAATTTAAAGTGCACATAAAAACAACATACCACATATCTGTAAAGTTTGGGATTTGTGTGTGATGGGTGTTCTCTAGCTGTGCAGGGGAAACCCTACTGAGCCAGTTTAGCACACTTAACCTCACTTCTTCTGTGCCTTTCTTTGTATAGCTATAGTTGGAGTGTAAAGTTGAGGCTACCAAAAAGTATTTCTGTGGTGTTGTGGTATTTTCTTTTTTTTTTTTTTTTTTATTCTGAAGAGATGTGAATTTTGGCTGAAGTCACCTTGAAGACAAGCTGCTTCTGGTTTTGAACCTGTTCTGATGCTAAAGCAGCAGTGGAGGTTGGTGTCATGAAATCTAAGCTGGTTTTCCTTTCCATGATATTTGGATATAGTAGACATGATGCTCTGATTGTGACAGTTGTGAATCAAGAGGACATTTAAACAAAAGCTTAGGAGCTTTTGAGCATACTTCAGTGACAGTCCTGCTGGTCCACTGCAATTTGTGATTTCAAAGTAGTACTTGATCGTATATGCAGTCTGAAACGGCCTTTTCTGTGCTAAAACTACCTGTAGGACACCCAGTTGCAATGATCTTATCAACTGGGGATTCATCATTTTCCTTTTTTTGGTTCCTCCTTCCTTCTCCACTCCCAAACAAGCACATTTCTATAGCACTTCAAAATGCACATCTAGTGAGAGTCTTGCTGCCTCTTCTTCTCTTTGACAGTTTGACATGGTGATGTGCCATGATGGGTAGCTTGCAGTGCTTCTAGGCACCACATCCCAGTGCTGTTGATCTAGCAATACTTATTAGCATGAAAATTTAATTTGAAAATATTTTTAAGTAATGTGCTGGGAGGGAGAGTGGGTTGCAGGGCGATGACTTCTTTATAATGTTTTGTCTATTCAAGCCATGTGTATTTGTCACAGTGGTTTCTTTCCTAGGCATTTCTAATTCAAATCAATGTTTGTTAAAATATGCTTGTCTGCTCAATCCAGCTTTCATATTATCTATGTGAAAAGGCAAGAGAATGTATATAAGGAGCAGTCTGTGTCTTGTAAACTCTTTGCCTTACAGTTATTGCATCCTGTAGAAAGAGGCTGTTTGGCTACAGCCTTGTTTTAATTTCATTTTTTAGTTTTCAGTTACACATTTCTGGAGTCTCCCTGACCACTGCTGTTACCTGATGGCGCCTATTTTTCATCAAGTTTAGACAAGCAGTCTACCTGGACTTAGGCCCAGAGGAGCTGCCGTAACTGATGAACATGATCCCCTCTGCCTGGGAATTCAAGACCTATAGAACCATGATTCCCAAGGGAATTGAAAGAAAACTGTGTTCAGACTTTGCCTCTTGCTTTTTTTATTTTCTTTGTTGTTTTTGTGGAGCACTGCCTTGTACTGATGGGTAGCATACTTTACCACAAGTGAAATCTGGTACTGGTTTGCTGATGATTAGGAGAAAAGATTCTTTTTAACCTACGCTGAAAGCAGAAGCAGGCAAGAATAGAGCACACAGAGACAGACACGAGTTGTTGTGATATCTCTTCATTGCTGCATGCAAATAAAGTAATGAGTTATTAAACAAAATAGCAAAAAATATTGCGGCGTTACTGTTATGGTGTTGGGTTTTTTTTACTGCATCATCATTTTTGGGCTTCCAGAGTTTAGTGAATACAATTGCATGTTTTAAATTTGTTCTTGCATGCTGCTCTTTAATCTGTTTCATTCTTTTGGAAAAACTGAATTATATAAAGATTGCATATTGTTTTATCTGTAGAATATTATGATGGAGTTTTTAATTTAGAAAATGTTTTTAGAATTTTTTTTTTTGTGATTGCAGAATGAACGTTAGTCTTCAATGTAATTAAATTTAATTGCACTTCCTGTATGTTTTATTTTTAGTTTGCCTTTATTTTCATCGGGAGTTGTAGATTTGACATATATTTTTTAAAAGCATGGTGATGGCAGTCAGACACAAGTTTATTTTAAATCAATGAAATAATAAGCTTAAAAGTCTTCTAAATGTGGGGAACTCGTAGTTTCTGCTTAATGATCAGCAGTTGTTTCTTCATGTTGTTTTGGATTATGTGGGATTAAGTTTAAAACATTAAAATGGGGAAAAGTAAATAAAGGCTGCTTCTTTCTTCTTATTCTGCCTTTTATACCCTGGTCAACTGGGCAGGCTGGCAGAGCTCTTCTAGCTACATACATTTTTGCCATTCATTTATCTTTTGCTGCTTGTGTTTGTTTAACTAACATGTTATACCATTATTTATAGAGAGACTTTTTTCTTCAATATCTTAAGAAAAAGTGGGGTTTGTTTTTCTGTTATTGTAACAGTTTGTCATACTGACCTATATTTTTAAACATGAGCTGTTTACCCAGTGACTGGAGAACCTTGCTAAGCTCTGGGTTTACAAATGTGAAGACTGAACAGATAAGGATCCTCAGATTTATTTTTTTTCTAGTGACTAATAAACATGTGATATAAGGATGTTATTACTAAAAGTTCATTATTCATTTTCTCTGTATAAGGGCATATAAAGTCTGCTGTATCACAGTACAGATATTATACTGTTCACACCTTCCCCGTTTCTCATCTGCTCCAGGTTTGATGTTCCTGGTATTTATGAGGTTGCAGAAAAATCATATGAGATATTTTTAAGCCTCAGAAAGTTAAAATTATAGTCATACAGTATAATCACGTTAAGATTTTTTTTCCAGTCACCAACAAGGAAGAGAATTACCATTCTTGAAGGCAAAATTTCATTACAAGTTTTTAATAGTTACAGAACACCAGAGGATTGTAACTGTTTTCTTGAATTGTGGCAGTACTCAGAGGCAAGAGGCATCAGGGTTCTGTTTTCCAGCTTGTAGGAATCTCCTGCTCTGGAGTCTATGCAGCAGTTAGAAATAAATAGGGAGAGAGGCAAAGGCTTCTGCCAGTGCAGAGGCCTTTTCAGCTCACTGCTTGGTGGTGAATCAGTTTGAGAATCAATGTTGTGAGTCTCATTTTGGCATCTCATGGACTTCCCACTTCCTGGGGTTGGTGATCCTGGTGGGAGCTAGCAGTCCTTGGGAACTTAGCAGCTTTGAAAGAGGGAGGGTCTCCAGCTAGGCAGGCGCTCTGTCTCTGCCTTGCAGTAAAACAAGCTCTCCTACGGCTGTGTGGCTGAAGAGAAGGTGTGGTCTCAACACAGAGTAGGGCTGAGGTCTTTCATGGCACGAGGAGCCAGGAGCTAGGGATATTTGGGGCTGGTAGTGTGCATGGCTTTGGATGAGTCACCGAACTTTCTGTGCCTTTCTCCACCTACAATGCAGATATTTATCTACCTTGCAGGTGCATTGGTTGAGATTAATGAGTTGTTTGTAAAGCACTTTGAAGATGAGAACCTCTATATAAATGCTAAGTATTATTACGTATGAGCTCTTGAGTGCATAATGGCTGTTTGCCTGCCAGTATTTAAAGCAATTTATAACTCTTAAGTATGAAGGCATTGCATGAAGTCAAGTTCTAGTTTCCATTTAAGAAAAATCGTATTTTGTGTTCACCAGTTCAGGTCACACCGCTGCCTTTGGTGTTGTCTAGGATGAAAACAGACTCTAGAAGATTTTTTAAAAGGAACTGTTTCAAAGCATTAAAATTGTGTTGTTTTATAACAAATGTTTCTTCTCAGTTGGTCATTTTTTACCCTATTTATATGACTTGTGTTTTGATTGCCAAATTCCCATGTTATCTACCTTTTTTTGTGTTGCCAGCTCTTTCTTCTGACGCTTACACTTTTGTCTGAACTACTGTAATTTTTCTGACTCTTACATCTGTTTCTGCAGTTGCCATCAAGGCTTATATTCCTCTGCCCGATGGCTCTTGGCACACAGGTTTCCCCATCCCTTCATTACCCATTGCTCACTTTGGAGCTCCCACAGCACTCCTACCCCGAGAAGTTTCTTGCCCCAGGTGCTCATTGCCAGCCAGTATGGTGCTCTTCTTCAGGGTGCTTCTCCAGAAACGTCTCAGTGAACTGCCTGGCAGGCAGAAACTGCCCAACAACAGAAGGGACAAAGCTCCCCTGTGCTTGAGAGCAGACCTCCCTGGCTGTGACCTGTTGGTTCACTGTTCTTCAAGCTTTTTGAGCATTGGTTTTTGTAAGCATCCTCCAGTGGCAATGTGGACTCCCATGTAGGAAGCTGAAACAAACTGATAATGGACCTGCTTTCTAAATAAAAGTCTTGCTATCAAATTGCCAGGTTTTGTCGAGTCACAAGTTGAAAACGACTGTGTATTGTTTGTTATGTATCAGAACCATGTAGTCTGTCCAGCTTGGATAATTAAATATTCACTTTAGCCCCAATCTTGGTTTGCTGCATTGTGTTAGAGATGTGACAGAAACAAATGCCCCATCTTTAATATTTGATTCACAGTCATATATAATTATTTAACTGAAGTCGCCTTCACTTCATAAGATGTGTCATGTAACCAGAGTAGTGCATGTTTTAATTGCAGGAGTAAAATGTAAGAGAGTATGGACGAAAATTTGTATACCACAGGGTGAGGTCCTGTAGTTTATTGGATGCAATTCAGGCAGGAAAATATGGCATGTGGCTATGTTTAGTGTAATAAGAAGCAATTCTTTATTTTGTCACAGTTATTATGTTATATTGCTATGTTTCTAAAATTATCTAGGAGAAGTGATTGGTAAATGTTACTAGCTGAACTGTTCGTTGGCAAAGGGCTTTATCTGCATGATAACTGGCTGATCCTTGGAGGACAAGGGAAGTTTTATTTTTATTTTTTTTTAATTCCCTCAAAGTACTTCATGTTGAAAACATTATTTGACTGAAAAACATAGAAACAAGGTATGGAAAGTTTGTTCATTGTTGTTTTAGAGATTATGTCCTTTCCAAATCAGTAATGTCTTTCCCTTCATAATTTCTGAGGAAAAAGGAGAGTGTTAAAAACTAATGTTCAACAAGCTGCCCTGCTGCATGGAAGCCTTAGAAGGGAGAATAAAGGGCTCTTCAGAGCTTCTTGGAGGTCCTCTGGCAGACATACTCTCTTGCTTGCAGCCTGAGAAAACTTCCATGGGTGTTTTTGAAAGTAGCACTGTTCTCTTTTGAGTTCAGATTATAAATAACCAGCCACTCTAACCAGCTCTATAAAGTCTCCAGCTTTCACATTTTAAAGATGTTTATGTTCAGGAATTCATTGTTAAAACCTATTTAAAGCTATGTTTCATTTTAGATCAAGCTCATTTTGAACCATGAAGAGCTATTGCTGTAATGAACACGATCTTAATTTATACATTAATAATTACAGCATATCTACAGATGTTCTCTGTAGAAATTTGTACACTTCTCAGATTATCTGTTTCATGCTTTCTTGTATATAAATTTAAATTCCATCCTACCTTATGTATTTTTTTGACAAGAAAGTCAACAGATGGGGCATAACATTGAAAGAAAATGGCAAGTTTGGTCCTCGTATAAATTCCAGCTGTTCAGTCTCAGATTTACTGATAGACACAGGTGAAGATGGAGTTGGGCAGAAGCAAAAGTGAACTCCTAGCTTCCCTCCATGTGAAATGGAGATGCTTTATGTAAGAAATGGTGCAGTCACTGCAGATCTGCTTGTATTCAGCTTGACATCTCAGCTCTTGAGTGTGCTTGTAAACTCATTTGGAGCTGTTGAGTTGAGGTCCTTTTCCGCTGGACAAAGTGGACAGGCATCTCACAAAGACATGCTGGGTTGACACTGAGAGGAGGTGTTGCCTGTAGTCATGTGTGCAGATCTGAGCATCGAGTCACACTCATGCTTCGTGAATGAAATGGTGGGTGATGGCAAGGCTTAATGTCATTGCCACATCCCTTTAACACTTGTGAGGTGGCTAGACAGGTCAGACCTCTCCAAGCCATTTCTGGTTGTTCTGCACTGATTATTATTAACACAATTCCTATGAGTCATGGTAGAAATGGGTGCTCTTTAAAAAAGTAAATACAGTAGTGGGTCTTGACTGGGTTTATAAAGATTTATTCATGCTCTAACACACCCTGCTAAATCAGCAGAAGCTCACCTCATAAGAACAATTCTCTTCTGGGAAAATGTAAATCAGTTGCTCAAAAACATCAAGTGGTACCAGCAAGAATTATTTTGCTGGTATAACTGTCCCAGCAGTTTTCTGAGTAGTTACCATTGTGTTGTCTAAGTTGAGTTATAGAGTACTCTCCTTAACTAATACATTTTCTGGCAAGAATGTAATTGCAGAGCAAACCAAAGACCGCAGAAGTAGCTGTTTCTAAAACCTCCTTGATAAAGACAGTCTTGTTTTTGTTCATTTGGAGGCTGTTTTGTCCAAGTAACTCTTCTGTAAAAGCTGCTTCACAAAATCAGGTAGAGAATGAGGTAGCGGATGGAAAGACCTTGGCAGAGCTTGCTGCAACAGTATCCCCAGCTGTGAAAACCAGATGGGTGTTGCCAACAGTTTGGTGGGATGTTGGCAGCTCAAAGTTCAACCAGATGAAGATAATCTGCTGGGGTGTCTGGGGAAAGGCAGCAGTTCTCTTGTGTCATGTCTGGTGTGACAAGCAGTGGCAATGGACTACCAACCATTGCAGGGTGAGCAAGCATGGCCCAGGCATGGGCATAAGGCTTCCAGTGACTGTGCCATTGCCAGGGGAACAGCCACGTTTATTGTAGCTCTTTGCTTACTGAATGCAGATCAGGAGCCTTGATATTTATGAAGTTGTGGCCAGGGCTGTAAGACTCAAATTCACAGCCACGTCGCTTTTCAATAGGCCATGCGCGTAGATTGAGATAGTCTTCACATTTTCCATGTGAAAAAAATATACAGCAGGATTCTTAGCCTGTAATTGACTGAATCTAGAAGTTCTGAGTTGAGTTTACAAATTCCTAATTGATTAAATGCATGTCCCTGTGGAGAATTTCAAAGATTACTGCCCAGTTTTGCAGACAAGGCAACTAAACATGCTCAGAAGAATGGCCTGTCATATTTTGCTGGCAAGTTAGATTATTGTGATCTTGTGAAAAGCAAAACATTCATTTCTTCTTACAGATTTACTATCTGTGCAGAAAAGACTGTGTAGACCCTTTTCAGTCTAGAAAAAGGAGTTTGAGACCTAAATTCTTGCAAAGACTCTTTGCTTACTCTGTCTAGCTTAGAAAATCGGACAGTAGAATAGTCTAATAAACCATACAAAGTGAGTGAATAACCTGGTGAGGATAGTTCAGAAATGAGGTATTCTTTTTTTTTTTTCTTTTTTCACCTTAATAATATATTTTTTGAATAAATGAGTCTGAATGTTTGGTACACAATCATTCTGTTTCTTTCTGCCTGTTTTATGCTTATGTTCTTCCGCTTTAGCATTTATTAGAACAGTTCCCTTTCTGCAGAAGGGCTATGGTTTTATAAACTGCCATTTTATTTGCATTATGCCATATATGAAGTGGGCCGTAGATGGTAGTTACATGGCTTGAGAATAGAACCTTTGATTTTGATGTGTTTTATAAACAAATGGCAATAAATGGCCTCATCCTGTGTCCTTTGACTTTAGTGGGAGCTCTGACAAGTGTGTTTACGCCAGAAGAAGCTGGCTGCCAGCGCAGCGGAGCGGGCAGCGCGCCTTTGCTTTCAGCACAGTTGTGTGTCCCCGTGCCAAGAATGAATTTTGCCGATTCAGATTTGCTCAGTTTGTCAACACACAGCTCCCATTGAACTTCGCAGGACGAGAATCATTCTTGGCACGGGGCCGCGGGCGGCGCAGGGAGCGGGGCCGGCAGCGGCGGGAGCTGTGCCCTGGCCAGGGGAGCAGCGCCCAGCCTTGGCTTCCCTGTTCCCGAGGCTCCCGTCTCCTGGAGCATGTGTTTGCTCTTGTTGGAGCGGTGGGAAGAGTCAGTGATAAGAAGAGATTTCCTAGGTTAGTTTTCAAGGCTATTTTTGTGTGTGTGTGTGCCTGTCTGGATGATTAATGTGAATAGGAAAATACAGTTGACCCATTTAAATCATGTTAGACAACTTCCATTGCTCATCTACATAATGAAATACACACTGAACATTACAGCCTAAGTATAAGAGCCAGTGAACTACAAAAATAATATTTTACTCATTTAGATTATGAAGTAAAATATAGGACATTAGTACTAATGATAGTATTAAATTTTAAGCCATGCAAATTGCAATTGTCAGTGAAAAAGAACTTTAAGTTGAAAAGGCTATTAGCATTTCAGCTTTAACAGTTAATTTGAGTAATTTCTTTTTTCTGCTAGTGTGCAGCTTAAAAAAGTCTATATGCAAAACATTTAATAGTAAGTGCAGAAGTATTTGTTTCATATTGTTACTTAATCTCAGTCATTAAAGAAATGTTAGAAATTAATTTGCAATATTAAAATATATTAACATTTTATAATACTGAGAGTAAACTGCAATTTTTACTTGGTTAAAATAGAATATAAAAGGCAAATTATTAGTAACCAACAGATGTAATAATTTTAAGTATTTAAGTACCAAAGCAAAAACTGAAGCCTTTAAAAATACGGATTTTGTCAAATAGAAACAGAATTGTCAGCATTTTAAACTAAATACAAATTTTGAAGTGCTGAATTTAGGCTGACGGGTTTCTATGGTTACCCACCTTTCCAATAGTTTGGGAGATGTGTAAATAGGCCTGTGAGTCACTAGTAATTATTTGGATTTTGTTTGTTATAGTTGTAATTCTGTGTTCAGTTTGAATCTAATACAGTTCATACCACATACTTTGGTTTATGTATATTTTAGTGGGTATGATTGACAGTGATTGAGCATTTCTTATGGAGTGCTTGGTTTTTTTGTCATAAGTGATGTATGTTGGTACTTTTGAAAATGTAAACAACTTCTTCCTGTATCATTGTTTGATAAACAGGGATTTTTATGCTAAAAAGAGGTCTTTGTAAATGTTAAGCAAGGAGAGAAGTGAAAGGTGTTTAAAAAACATTTAAAACATCTCCCAAACATTATACTGTACTCTTCCAAATTCGATCCATAATTCTATCATTATAATTCACTCAGTGACCCAAATGCCACATATTTATGAATAAGCTTCCAAGTTACGCATTAATAGCACATAGTAATGACTGACAGGTTTAAAAATAAATGTTTTAATCAGGATGCTACAAGTTATCTGCAGCGAGCTCTTGATTAGAACATCTTCTTGTGCAGAGCATTTTATTGAAATAAAAATAAGAGCTTATTTCTACCACCACCACAGCAGTTTAGCAGAAAAAGCTGTAAACTCCTAGACCTCTTCGCTCCTATATTTTGAAATCTGGATTATAGGATGTAATTCCCCAACTTTAGACTCGTCACTCTAGCAAAGGACATGTTTTCCCAGTAAAGACTTACTGTTCTAGCATAACTTGTGTTTTCATGTGAAAGCTGGACAATGCAAGTAATTGACAACTTTTAACACAAGGCAAGAAATACTACTAGCTGTTAATTTTACTGAACGAATAGTAATGTAATCTTATTTTATTATGGTATTCATCCCAGAGTTGCTGGCCGTGTTGCTGGCACTTTTTTCTTAATTTTGAGATAAAACTGACCTGTGATTCAGAAATCATCTTGTGTCCTTAGAGATTTGGCTGCAGGTGTATGGAAAATACTTATTTCAGGAAAAAGGCTGACTGCCTATTCTCTTTCCATGTGTCAAGCTACACAAAACACCCTGATATGATGTTCAGGAGCATTCCTAAATTTCCTATGCAAAGATTACTCTTATTTCAGCAATGTTGCTTGCCTACTGAAAGGGTGGGAAATTGATTTTATGGTGATCCAGACATATTTTTTCCATTTCAGGTGGAAATTTAAGAGGTTAAAGCAGGATTTATTTTTTAACATTTCATATCATGCCAGGCATGTATATAGGACATAAACATGCCAGTTGAAAAACAGTTGTTTCACAGAGCACCTGAAAAGATTTTAACCCGGTGGGGTTCAATGAATGTTAGAGCTGTGGGTGGGTGCATATAAACAACAAGATTTGGTATTGTGCTGTGTGTAAGGACTATTTGAATAGCTTATTATTCTATTTTTTAAGCTAACTTGTTCCAATAGTTGTTACTTCCCTACAAAATCAAAATCATTTATACAACAAGCGATCCTTCAAGCAAAAGTAATTTCTCTGATCTTTTAAAAAATCTAAAGATAGAGAAAGTGCTTGGAAAATGTATTTAAATATGGAAGCCTGAACAGATATGTTTCTCATTCTAATGTATTCATTTTATGATAAATTAATTTACTCAATAAAGGAATGCAGTAACATAAGAGGAATGTTTCTTTTGCTAGTCAGAGAGGTTGAAACTTGCCAGATGCTGTGTTCTGGAGCCTCAATTCCCTTGATAGTAACTGTGATTGAAACCCTTAATATTGCTTTGTCCAGCTTTTGTAGTGGACTTATCTCATTTTGCAGTGATATTGCTTTAGACAACACTGTCTTTTTATTTTCTTCTTGCATTTTTCTGTCAGAGAGAGATAATGTAGTAGAAATAACACGGGGATGGAAGGCTCTGTTGGAGGACTGCAATGCCCTGTTCCAATGTCTGTACAGCTTGATCCCATGTTCTGTAATGGACAATTCATTTCCTTTGGTATATTAATGAATATCACTCAGCTATAGTTAGATTGTACTCTTTGTTTTTTAAATCCTATAATAAAAGGGGGAAGTGCTGTTTAATGATACCAGAATTTTACTCAGTTAATTTATTTCTAATACTGCCTTGGTGTGACTCCGTGTGTGTGTGTGTACACATACAGAACTGTTCAACTGGTCAAAGGAGATTTTAAGGATATAACACTAATTTTTTCTTCTTGTTGTTAAAGTTGCAGTGTCAGTTGCTGCTGATAAAAGGTGGCATCGAGCCAGCTTCCTGAAGGAGCTATGGGGAGGGTCATGGCTTGTCATGACCTGGGCACCGGTACTTGAATGTTGTTATTATTGGGATGAAGTACCCTTAGGCTGTCATCCTTCCTGTAGATAGAAGGGGCTCTGATTCTCTGTGGTTTCCCAGTTTACCAACTTGCAGAACAGCAATTTTGTTGGCCCTAAGTTTGACTGAATAATGAATTAGAAGCACAGCACTATTCCAGAAGGCACTGATTCATCATTTTAGTCTGTTAGTCTAGACTAAATCATAGTAAGTAAAGCCAAACAAGAGTCTGTTTCCATATGGTTTATGAATTTACAAACTCCTTTATGTTGGCATATAGCCAACAAATTGCCCAGTTGCACTCTGCATGAAGTAAGGGCAGAATTGTAATTAGCAAGGAGCTTAACTGAGGGCCAGAATGACATGGAGGAGTCACAGTGATGCTGGCAGAGGGGCTGACTCTTCTCCCTTGGAGAGAGTCAGTTTGACCATCGCTTTGCCTCATTGCCTCTTAGGAGAGTAACAAGAACAGTTCTGTTAATGCCCCTATTAACTAAACAAATTCTGTTGTTAATTTCCAGAAAAATTAAATAAAACAATCTTAATTAGAATATAATGTTTGCAAGATACTGGCCTGTGTTTTGGTTTAGCAGGGTAGGGTCATAAGCGTGCTGTTGTTGAAGTTTTCACCGATGTGTTGCTCTTGTAACTGAAGTCACATCTATCCTGATGAATATTTCATTTCCCCAATCATGCTATTAAAAACAGAGTGTTTTTACCCTTTCATTTCTGCTTTCTCTTTTCCAGTACCATCATGACAGCTGTGGCTGCGTCCTGTTTACAAATTGCTGCTAGTCACATTTTCAGTAGTCCTTATGGATTTTGCTTTCCCCTAATACATTCAATTAGGAGGAAATATTTCTCACAAGCATGGACTTGCTCTTCTTCTTGTAATGACATAGTTCTGCAATCCAGGAAACAGTGCTGCATGGTGTCCATGTCCACGATTTCCTGATGTGGGAAAAACGTGTGGAAAGCATCTGGAGAGGAGGAGACCCCCTTTACCAGCTTGTTTCCTGTAAGCGAAATTGGAAGACCTTGTCTGTGCAAATAGATTTCAAAATAGAGTCTGCCCTTTGACTGTCTCCATAATTACACAGCGCTCTCTGTATTTTATTTGGCTGCCAGAGCAGTTAACCCCTGGAAGTAAGGGGCTGATGATGGCGTGACCAGCACGGGTATGCAGACATGACCATGTGAATACACTCTTGTTTAGAGAAGCCTGTCATTAAGACCTTCTTACAATATACTTTTACCAAATTTGAGAATTATCATGTGTTGGATTATGTTGATTAAGATACATTATATCCGTAATGTACAGAAAATGTGGAGGTATTAGTTGCAAAAAAGGGGAAAAAAAGAGAAACAAAAAAAAAGTTCTTTCAGGGCTTTGATGTAATCAACATCTGTCAACAGAATGAATTTGCTTTTGTTTAATTTCAAGGGCTCTTGTCTTTCTACTTTGCCCAATCAGTTTCAACTTCTGCCTCAGGCATTTCCCTATGTTGTTCTTGGAGGTTTTTTCCTTTTTTTTGCCTTTTTCTCTTTTTTTAGCAAATGCGCAGGTTATTGCATGTGAAATGTGAGCTGCTCTTCTGCTACACAGGTTACACAGAGCTGGAAAGGACCTTTAATCTTTCCCATCCTATTTTTGAAGCTTGAACATACCTTTGCAACAGAGGGGTTACAAAGTCAGTGTTTTATTAGACAGTTAGAGTTACAATTACAAGTAAAGGTCCTTCAAACCACAGCCATTATTTTGGGTTGAAAAATGGGAACATTTGGTAATTAGCAGTAAGAAGCTATGTATTCTTACCTAGTTGCATTGGCTGGATTTCACATATTGTTACCCATAGTGATTTTTAATACCTCATTCTAAATTTCAATCCTCAGAAGTTTCAGCAAAATGAGTATTTGCACAAGAACCTAAATTATGCTAGAGTATTAAAATTACCTGACAAGCCAAATGAAAGATCTCTAGTGTTTTACCTCCGAATGAGTATGTATTAAGAAAATCCCTAGAGTCATTCTTTTTTCAGTTTAAAAAGAAAGATTAAATCACATATTTTGAAAAGGGTTGTCAGAACAATGTTTTTGATGCTGTTAACTTTATCAAGAGCAAGTTGATTTTATTTCCTAAATAGTTTCGGATGTTAATTCTTGTAATCCTAAATAATTTTGGTACTCTCCTTCTGTTGATACTATGACTAAATTATTTTAAAATATATTAATTTATTTCTTGTCTCTTTTAAGATGCACCCTTGTAGTTGTTGTAGCTCAGAACTGTCGTGAAGTTTATCCATTGGTAATATTTTTGTTACTTGCTTGGAAAATTGATATCTTTCATTAATAAATACCAAAAAAATGGTTGCTAACAATCACACTTGATGGATCATGTAAATGACCAGTTTTTTGCCCAGCTACCCCACACTTCATTCACTGAATATCACATAGCTTGATAAATTGCTGTAACTGTTAAACAAGAAGCATTGGAAAAGGGCTTATGTGAGAGTTCATTTTCAACATCTCCCGTTAAAAATACTTCTTGACCAGAGGAAAATCACATTTAAATTACTAAAATCAACTTAATTAAGGGTCATTAATAGAGATACACATAAAAAACTCTCCACTCTAGGAGTGAAATGGGAGCATTTCATTATATAGTGTAACATGCATGAGCAGATAACAATTAAAATAGCCCTAGAGTAAAAGGCTAATAAATATAGGGCACACTGTGCTGCAAAATCAGTCACTTAAAAATGCTCCCACCCATCATAATTCTTGAATGCCATATTCAGCCCCTCTGACTGGCTCGTTTAAAGGGAAAAGAAATGCAATTTCCACACAAGATGAATTCATCTGGTAATTCAGAAGAGCTCACAGTGCATATTTATATTATTAATCCAGAGGAAGGCCTGGAAGGTGTGCTGAGGAATCCAGCGGCTCCGGCAGGCCCTGCGTGCACACGGATTGCACAGTGGGATTCACTGGGGGCTCAGCAGAGCAGTTGGCAGTAATTTTCTGTGCTCGATGCATCTGAGCTGCTGATGTGATTCAGTAACACTGCTGATAATTCCCCTTAGTTCAGCTGATAGTAAATATTCTATTGCTCGGGGCAGGTGAGGTAGCCTTGCTGTTCGGGTACAGGATAAACACATAAAGGGTCAGCTTTGTATCCTGGCTGTGCTGCTCTGTTACCAGCCTACCCAGCTTTACATGCCATGCTCTCGTGGGGCTGCGGTTTCTGCTGGAAGATGCATGAATGCCATGTTTATGAACTGTCTTACAGTAATTAGTATACACAGAAAGCTTAACAAAAGGATGTGCTCGAGCACCAGTGTTGCAGAAGTAAATAAAGGCACTGAGAAAAGCTTTGATGGGTGTAAGGGGTGGGGAGGAGGGAATGTCTGAGCCAGGCTTGGAGAATACAGACAGTTGTTCCTGTCTCAGGTGATTGATGATGTTGCTATATCGAATTAGCTGGGAATATGGGAGCTTGAAAAATAAAAGGAGCTGTGGAGGCATTAGAAGGCCTTCTGAAGGAAGGAAGTGTGTGGATGGAGTCCAGATTTTCATTATAGGCCAGTAACTTCATTGTATTTTAATGCCATTTTATTTAATTTTATTTTTACTTTGTAGGAGAATGTTTTCTATTATAATTTTTTATATTTCAAATAAAGGTTTAGTTGTCCTGTGTTTATAATTCTTGTGATATAATTTAGGAATTGTATTTTAGAATGGTGATACTTATTTGCTTGTCTCATTTCATCTGTTCAAGTAGTAGATATTTTTGTGTGCATCTGGTTTATAATGAGTAGTTAGTAGAATAACAACAGGCTACAGTACCTTATTATCTTGTTATTTTGTGACAACACTTGCAGTGTATCTTTGAGAGAATAGAGGTAAAAATTTTATTCGGAATAAAAAGGTATCCCTTCTGCATGTGAGCTAGTCGATAGACATGTACCCATGAATATGATTTAATGTGTTTAAGAGTGTGTGTTTGGAGGAGCACATTGGGAATAATTGACAAGCACACTTGCACCTTTTCTTCCCCAAATGTGACACAGTAGACAAGGTGCCCGGGGAGCATTCTGGGCATCAAGGGGAGCATTTAAAATGCCTGTTCACATATTGATGTCCGTGTGGACTTCAGCTAACCACGTCAGTGAGTGTGGGATTTCAATGTATTTGGAGTACCTTTAGCTGTGCTAAGAGCAAGGTACTTCACGTTGTAAAAGAGGCAACTTTACTTCACTGTCAGAGTGATTGCTACTTCTGATGGCCCAAGAGTTGCTGCCTCAGCAGATTCTGTGCTTCCAGATTCCAGAAGTGTATACAAACCAGACAGGGAGTTTGTAGGATGCTTTGGGTTCTTTACACATGCTTACAGTTGCAGTTTAGGTGACCCTTTTTTTTTTCCTTCGTATGTTTGAATGGTTTTTGTTAATTGGACAATGATTTTTTTTTCTTGTGAAGGAGACTCTAGGAAAGTAGATTATGAGTCTGCAGTTTAAATTCTATTTAATAAGCTACCAAATCAATCCAGCCTGCTGTTAACTGGGCAGTTCCACTTGGAGACACTTTCTTCTGTTTTGAAGTAGGCAGCTTCCATTGGATACTTAGGTTATACTGAGGGCTTGAGGTGAACCTCACCCTTCAACTCCACTTTGTTATTTATCAACAAGTAAAACCAGCAAATAACAACAAAAACCAAAACAAAAAACCAACCAAAACAAAACAAACAAACAAAAAAACCCGAACAACAACAACAGAAAAAACACCAGTAAAAATTTGCTTGAATAAAAGTTTCTACACCTGTGTTTTAAATTTTCAGATATTGGTACATAAATGTTACCCTGACCAGTTCAGAGAGACAGTTGGGAACATTTCTAACGCAAACCCGATGCAACTATTTCATTCAGTCTGGGTTTGGGGCTCCAAAACAGCGCATAACTCGAATTTTCTGTTTCATGGAATACTGTAAAAGGGCTGTCTTTGAAAGATTGCACATGTGGAAGGATAATTTCTGCATCTGAACATGATAAATGCACCCAAAGGAAAGGAAGGAAGGTATAATAGAATAAAAATATGCAAGATATGAAAGAAAGTCTTCTGGAAATGCACATTTTTATATAGTTACAAAATATGCAGTAGATTAATTTCTTAATTTCTGTGGTATAAAAATGTTTAGTTACTTCTGTTTAAACAAAAACTGTTTACTGAAGAATAATTATTCATCTGGATTACTTGCCACAAGATTGCTCTTGTATTTGTATACATAATGACATTTTTCAGAAGCACTTCAACTGTTATGTTAAACTTATGTTTCAGAAAAAACCCTATGTTTATATTGTAGAACATTTGAGTAGTGGAAATACACACTGTGTGTAATTGTAATGTAATTGGGCAGTGTCAATAATCCTTTTGAATTTCCTGGTTTTGATGCTAGCATTGTCTTTTGTGATGCATTATTTTAGTTTTGATGTCTCTGAGAGCCTTTAGGCCTCAACTGCCCTTTATTTTACCTTTTTTTCCTTTTTTTCCTTTTTTGCAGGGGCAAAATGTCTCATTGCCCAACAACTAAGTTTGAGCTGTGAAACTTTTGTCCCAAATTCCCATATGAATTAAATGGAAATCTGATTCAAATACTCCAAATAAATTTCCAATTTTAATCCCTTCAATTACTTCTGGCCAAGATTAAAAATATCTCCTGAAGTTTCTTCTGTTGCCCCCTCAACAAAATGTTCTTTGTGTCTTGAGCAACAAGACAAAGAGCAGCGTTACCTTTGTTATGCTCAAATCTGTGACCAATTCTGCAAAAATACAGCTGAAAATATTGTATGAAATAACACTGTCTTTTTTNGCTATTGTGCCTTATTAACTGCTTTGCCAAGCCTTGAACAGTGCAGCCATGCAAATTGCTCCAAGCAGAGGCCAGTTGGAGCATCACTTCTGTCTGTAAATGATGGGGAATTTACCCACGCTGTTTTTTAATGCATCAAACCAAAACAAATTTGGTATTTTGTAAAGCTTCAAAGTATTATTTGGGGAGTTTTTTTGTTCTCATGTATTCTTGCTCTTTCTGCTCTTTCTTAAACAGTACAAGATTTGAATTACCCTCAGCAACTACATGAGTTTTGTGCTTTGTTTTAAATTATGTCCTTCTTTTTGCATACTTTCCTTCTTTTTGCATATTTTGTAATGTGGAAATTGAAAAACTTGGTGGTAATTTTTTAATTTATCTGTTAACAGGTTCTGTGACTGGCTGCCACATAATCTTTTCTTTGTGCAATCGTAACTACCTGCACTGGCACTCAAGCAATCATCAGCAAAGATGCTTCTTTCAGGGACAAAGAAATGCTGCTTATAGTATAGTTTGGCCAGCCATGGTTTCTCCAGCTCACCAAGTTCCTAAGGTACTGCAGTTTCTATTACCTAATCTGTTCTTCAGCCAGTGTAGAGTTTGATTGCAGTCATGATCAAATGTGTTTGTTGCCCAACAGCTGGGGTTGGATCACTGTCCTGTTGCTTGGTCTGTTATTTGAAATAGCAGAGCTGATGTTCAGCTGTCTACCATGTTAAACACAGTGATGTATTTGGTTATGAGGCTGTTCAAACCTGGGGCTTGTTCAGTTATAGTAGAATAAATGTGAGTATTGTAATTATCTCTCAACAATTCTGGGTCCAGATTCTTTTTTGGAGCAATTGTAGTTGGTCTTACCAGAAGTCAGTAGGAATCATTCATGATCATCTGAGTCCCATTCTATATAAATCTCTAGCAAGCTAATTACAAAAATGCTTATATTTTGCTGATGGTTTTATTATTTTGTTATGTCAGAAAGAGAATGTACAAGACCTGCTGGTAGCTGTCCCACAACCCCACTGCATGTTTTAAACTTGTCTTTTTTGTGCCTGAGTGTTCTTTTTCCTTGCAACATGAATTTTTGTTTTTATTTACTTTAGAGCCAAAAGGGACTCTTTGATGCAAATGCAAATTTAACATGTGCTCCACTTCTGGTTTCCTTTTTTTCCTTTTCTTTTTTTGCCTGTTTAATTACAGCATACAGATTAACTGTTTAGTATCTTTCCCTTAGCCAAAAGAAACCAAAGTACCCTTTCTAAACAGTGCTTCACAGGATGTGTATTAGTACTTTTTACAATTTTGTTTTTCATTTTAATCTAGGTTTCTTATGCCAAATATAGAGCATTTCTATGGGCCAGATATACTAAAAAGTTGTTAGATAGGAAAGCAGGTAGGAATGACGGAAGTAGGGCTCTTAGCCCTAAGAGGCTGTGGAAGCTCTGTGTGCAGGGAGAACATAGGCTTACATGCTTTACATATTTTCAAAAGCTTAAAAATCATAGAATTTAAAGCCTTTATTTTCTGTATTTAGATACTTCTTTTAGGATAAAGAGGAAGAAATATATTATCATAATGAAAAGCTGTCTTCCCAGATCAGAGTTGTCAGACATCTAAAAATCAGTCCATTTTTATGAACTCTGAAAAACTGAGGGCAAAGTTTTTACTTTTATTCAGAGTATGCCAGAAATCCCATTGAAATAACAGTGGTTTTTGAGGTGTTGGTGTGAAACTGTCCACATAGACATTCGTATGTACCCTGCTTTAGGCTTCTCCCTTCACAGTTCTTAGAGGTCAGTAGGATCACGTCCCAGTTAATAGGTAAGTGCCCTCCAAGGGGAAAGCGAGGGTGATGCTGTGTATGGAGTTGCTAATCCAACAAATGGCGTTGTTTTGTTGTTTTGTTTTTTTTTTTAACTAAGGCCCAAACTACTCCAGTAGGACATTGTAAAGGTTGATATGGAATTCATTTTAAAGAAATAGGAATCTGAAATCCTGTTGGCCTAAATTCGCTGAAGATAGTTTCACAGTTTTTATCGGATTAAACATAAAATACCTGTAACAGTAACAGTAGTCTTCCTATTTAAAGTCCCAATAGAATTCATTGTTGCCCCACTCTTTGTTACTCCAACACCCTGTTGTTGTATGGTTGTTTTGTGTACAGCCAAAATGCCTACTTTGTTTCCTGCCTGCCAGCTTGACTCTCTATTTTGTGAAGTCAGTGCAAAACTCACCCCGTGGCCAGCATGGCAGAAAATCAGCCTGGCTGTCATGGGCAAGGGGATTCTTCTGCAGCCAGTGAAATAGTCCAAGACCCTCTGGGAGAAAGTACATTTCCAACTCTGTGCAAAACATTACTGTTCTTATTAGCTTTCATGCTTGTAAACGTTGTTAAATTGTTGTGGATTTAAAAAAATTAGATA
>VZUA01054912.1:36825-51434 GCA_013401035.1 Horornis vulcanius
TACAGAGAAATTCTCAAAAGTACTTCTCAATTAGAGAGGTTTCCCTACCAAATTTCAGCTCTAACCATTCCAGCGACAGAGTTGATCCAAAAGAAAAGCAAGAATAATGTTATTTTAAGAATGTGTACTTTGCACTCCATGGATACCCAGAAAATGGCTGAATGATTTATGACTAGTTTTTTTTTAAAATATGTAAAATCTTGAGGAAAAGATGAATCTAGAAAACATCAAGCATACAAATGAAGATTTCTAAAAAAAGATGGGTCAGTACTTGTAGATTCATTATGATCATCCAGGCTATGGCAACTTTAAGTAAAATATCCTTAAAATTTGAATCTAAATATTTCAATGTTTTATAAAATTTAGGAGTACCTGGAAAAAAAATTCTTAAAATGCTTAAATGCATTATGGTGAATGTACTGGGCAATTAGAAGACTTAATATCCTTTCTTTTACAAATAAAAGGGGAAAGTAATGTTGTGTTTTAAGGGACTGAAAGCATTGAAAAAGACATTTCTAAAGCAGCTACTGAAACGATGCCATGGGAAATTGGTGTCTTTGAGAGAATACATACGGAAAAAAGAACAGAAAGGAAGTAGACAGGATTTTAGGTTTTCTAGGAACCTCTGAGTGCTCATTTCTACTGCATGCCTTATTTAAAATATTCTTTTCAGAAAAAAGAAGTTCATATATCAATAAAGTATATCAGACAGTATAGTGTTTTATATCAAAGCAGCCTATTTGAAACATCCAATATTTTGTTGAAGCTTGGCTGCAATCACATTCAGTAAATATGAGAAACTCTCCTTGCTTTTTTAACAGGATGTTATGTTTGATATTTTAGGTTGGCATGACAACTGAAGAAATAGATTCCATTGTTCATCATGAAATAATCAGACAGAATGCCTATCCATCACCTCTGGGCTATGGAGGTTTTCCAAAATCTGTTTGTACTTCTGTAAACAACGTGGTATGTCATGGTATTCCTGACAGGTATTTCCTCAATAATGTATATTTTACAATTGAAAATTAAAATGGTAAACTGAAATTAATAAATTGTATTTGATATTGAATATACTTCAGCTTAACTAAATGTCGTCCTTAAACGCATTGTAGATGCAGAACATACCCTATGATGCTGATAGCTGTTATAGAAATATATGTGAAATAGGAAAAAAAATTATCCTGTTTGTCCAGACACTTAAAGAAAAATAGCATATTGCATTTTGAGTTTAGTGTGTGTGGGGAAAAAAACTCAGTATGGTCTGATTTTTTTGTTCATACAGCAAAATAAGTATAGGCTAAGGAATAAATATATTTGAATTTATGTGGGATTTTTTTTTATATATTCTCAATACATTCAGCTACTCACAAAGTAAAATATGAACCCTAGTGAGAGAAAAAGAATAAGTATAATGGTAGAATTTTCAGGTGTTGATATGTTTTTCTGGTAGTTGTTTCTCATTATTTTATATTCAGCTACACTTGTTCTCTAAATAGTCGGAGCTGAACATTAAAAATGGTTATTCTGTTTGCTTCTGCCTTCCTCCATCACAAAATATCTACCCCTTGATTTTTTATGTATGTGTCATTAGGTGTTTATTCTTATATTCCTTTTGTTGGTAACTGTCTGTCACCATTATTTTTTTTTTCTGTTTATGTTTCAGTCGACCTCTTCAGGATGGGGATATTATCAACATTGATGTCACGGTGAGTAATTCATATAAAAAATAGTCTTTGATCAACTTTAGAATCACTAGTAGCAACAGGAAGAATAGTGGATTGGAGATGGGGGATGCACAGATGGATGTGCTGTTTACTTCTGAGCCAAGGCACAAGCAGCTGGTTTCCTTTTTTGTTTTTAACTGTGTGTTTATTCCAGCTAGACCCAGGCCTGACTTGAATTTAGGACTGGAATCAGATGCACTGAGATCAATGTTGGCCTAAGTGAAATGTCAACCCAATCCTGCTATGTGTCATGTTTTTGAGAAGGTGTAATTGTTATTGATCCACTGTGTAGTTAATGCAGAGCACCACAGTACTGGGCAGCAGCTGAAGATAGATATGTATGAGATGAGCTAACATGAAGAAAGCCAGCATTTTTCCTTCACTCTGCCAAGATTGATCTTCCTCTTCCTGCTGATTTTGAGTGGGGCCTGACATTATCTTACTCTGTCATTAGAGGCTGCATTGGCCTGGGTATGTCAGTCTATTTGGACAGCAACTCTTTTGCTAGCAGTGTTCCCTACATTTATTAAAATCCCCGAAGGTAGTGTTGTGTTCCATTTCTGGTATAGAAGCCCTGAACCTTTTGAGCAGAAACAGAAATAGTGTGATATAAGTGTGACTTAATATTTCCAGGGAAACATCAATTACAGCTATTTAAATAAGCACAGGCTGCGTTTTCCTAGGAGCAAGAAAGCACAGGAACTGGAAACCTAATTCTAATTTCATCTATGAAAAAAAAAAATTGTGTCTTGCAGAAGTTTGGTGGGTTTTAGTTTTTTTTTGCTGTGCATGTTTTTATTTTTCTGAAGTGCTGTTTATTTCTAATATGAACACAGATGTTTTTTGAATCCCACCATTATTTTGCAATACTATGTCGTATACAAGGGAGTAGAATCTCCTGAAAACAAGCTTTTTAAATCATTAAAGAATCTAGTGGTAACTTGAAACTATTTTCATACTGGCAGAGTGAAGAAATCTTCAGGATACCTACCTCTGAGCATGAGATTCAAGCTTTCTAAAATATTTTTTCTATTAAAATTAGGGTCAATGACCTTTTTCCCGTTATATACTCACATGTGATCCAGAACTGGATTTGGTTTGGCTTGGGGTTTTGATCTTTTTTAATTCTTTCCCATGTCCATACTTTCTAATCTTAGAATTCTGACTATCAGGTTTACACAGTGCAATCTAGCATTTTTAAACTTTATTTTTGGCCTTCTGTTTTACTTTGGTGAACTGGTGTCGCTTTGCTCAGTTTATTAAACTAAATCAGTTTGTGACAACTAAGGATTTAAATCATATTTCTTTGGACCTCCTTAAGGTTCATTTTACTTTTTGTTCAGTCTGTCAGGATAATAGTGATACCTTAGATTAAAAAAAAGACTATAGACTCGTATCACAGATACTTTCTATGATAAACTAAATGAAACATTTTTATCCTAACATAGTGTGCATACCTTGTCCACTCTGCTTGACAAATATCTGACTAAATGTTACTGGCCCTTTTGCAGACATATATTTATTTGCTTTTAATTTACTCTCATAAAAGAAAATAAATCTTGACATTTCTGTGAATGTGAAGATTTCTACGAGGATGGGAATTGCTGACTGTCTTTGTAAGATTTCTTTTATCATTTGAAACTGAACTGTGCTGTGTGTGATAATTACTTAGTCCAAAACAGCTGAGGAAAAATACTACTTTTCAGCATTATTAACTGATCTCTTAGCTTATTTTTAATGAGCAAAACTGGGACGTATCACAGCTGGACAGAATAAAAATCAAAGTAAATATTGCACAACAAATTGTTTATACTTGTGTACAGGTTCTATAAAGTAATTAAATAATACTCAGGTTGTTATGTGTAAATACCTAGCACTATGTACAAATTACCGGAACAAAAAAATCCATTTTAGCACAATTAAGATGGTAGCATTTCATAGATGAAATACAAATTTTTTAGGCTTGAAACATGTAGACTTGAAAATGTGTTTTACTATAGAGACAATAGTGTTATCCATTACTGGATCCTCAGCATAGTGCAATTTTCAGCCTATTGTTACCAGGTTAGTGTTTCTTACGTCTTGGTTCTTTCACTGAATTTTAAGAAAATAGTATGTTACAGTTGCTGTGGTTGTAGTTTATTAACATCAGAAATATGTAATTGCAGCTGCTGAGCTGCAGTAAATGTTATTATTTGGTTTGTTGTTGGGTTTTTTGTTGTTGTTTGTTGGGGTTTTTCTTTAAACTCTCCTATTTTTTAAATTTGTGTTTGCTTTTCCAGGATGATGATGATGTTTAATGTTGGGGATTTGTGTGTTTTATTTGCGAGAGCTAAAAAAAAACTTGTTCAGTTTAAATATGAACTATCTACTTTAAAACCTGCCCAGTGGTCATTAAATAAAAAAATAAAAAAATATTTTGTGGTAGTCTGAACTGACAGAGGAAGGTGTAGAGCAGAGGATTCCAGCTGCTTTTTGCCAGAGCGGTGACAACACAGTTGGGCCCTTGCTGGCACTCACCTTTCTTTAAAATACCCCTTGCTCCTAATGGCCTGCATTCACTTTATATGTCAGCCTGAAGACAAACCTGGCCTTGGGATAAACTGTCTGTAGCATGGGTTTTTTGGGGTTGTGGGGTTTTTTTAGTTGGGAATCAAGCAAAAAGAATGTGAGTCTGTGTTTCACAAATAGCTTGCCAGTGGCAAAAGTTCAGTGGTTCAGGCTTGGTGAGTAATTAGTTGTAGAAGGATAGTTGCCCACTGTTTGGGGGAGAAGAAATGTTTTAGATGATCAAAACTGTGCACCATTATAATTTGTCTTTTTGTAGGGAAATATCACTTGGTCTTACAATTATGGGCCTGCCTGCCATGTGCAGAGCTGCAAACCCCATTTCAATGGTGTGTTGCAGAGCTCCATAGTGCATAAGCCAGGATTTCTTGTGCTCAACAGAGAATTTCAGGAGGGCTAAAATTTAAAACCTATGAAATGTCAAAAAGAAAAAAAAAAGTAATTAATTCAACAGCATGTTTCATTTTTAGAACATGAAATTTTTCAATGCCACAACAGTACATTTATTCTCTCAAAATTCATCTCTGGAAATCAGAGGTGAAATCCAGTGTTAATGCCACATTGTAGCTTAAAAATGAGATCAAAGAAAACCTGCAACACTGACAATGGATTTGGTCCATGTTTTCTGTGGGGTTCACTCTGGCTGTTGGTAGCAGGGTCTGGCTCTCACCTCAGAGCTCCAGCAGGGACTGCAGACTGCAGGCATTCACCTCCCTGCCAGCCACCAACAGGTTCCCCCGTGCCCAGGGCCAGCGCTGGGGCTCAGTCCCTGCCCCTCTGGGGTACAAGCAGGTCCCTGGCTGCAGGATGGGTGGGCACCTGGCAGCCCCCAAGGCCTGCTTCAGCCCATCCATGGCCCCCACCCATCTTCTCACACCAGCCCAGTTACCCTCATGCCCTGTGGCTGAGCAGTGTCACTGCCTGGTGCACTGCTGGGCACTGATGCACAGCTTCTGCTTTTCTTGAATTTTCAATTGGCAACGTTGGCAAGCCTTAGGCACCTTGCAGTCTTCCAAGCTTTTTTTTTTTTTCCTCTGCAATGTTTTGCTTTTCCAGTCTTGCAAATATGACTTAGCTGTCTATCTGTTGCAATATATAGTTTGTTCCTAGAAAGACTGAATTTAATTAAGATGACGATTTGTTTCTGGATGCAAAATGAGAAAATGTCTTTCCATTTCTGCATATGTTTAGGTGTATTACAATGGCTACCATGGTGACACTTCTGAAACCTTTTTGGTGGGCAATGTGGATAAATCTGGTGAAAAGTTAGTGGAGGTTGCCAGGAAATGTAGAGATGAAGCAATTGCAGCTTGCAGACCAGGGGCTCCCTTCTCTGTAATTGGAAACACAATCAGGTAAGCCTTATATTGACAAGTAAAAGGAGGGCTGGCAAATGGGACAAAGGTTATTGGTGGTTTGGTATAAAGCTGATGACATGTTTTATGATTCAAAACCATTATTTCAGTCTGATATCAGTATGTGAACTGCCAAGCTATAATGTTGTTCCTTGGGTAAGAGGTATTTTTTTTAAAGTGAATTACACTAGGGTCAGCAAAGATAAATGTAGAAAAAGACAAAGATATTCATAAAGTAGATTTGAATTAACAGATGTAATTTGCAGTGGGCTTTTGTTTATTTTTTATTTGAGTGTGACATTACACCACATCTGTCCAACAGTGTAAGACAGTTAGAAACCATTGTTTTCATTGAATGTTACAAAGGAATTAGTCAACATAAATAAGCTCTTTGTTTAAAAACTACAAAAATATTTAACTCGAGAGCTTCTGATCTTACAAAGAGCAGTGCCTGCAAACGTCACAGGGGAAAAAAGAGCTGACATTCAGAGATTTTCCCTATTTTGCATCTCTTCTAGCCTTCACATAAGTGCAGTCATGACTCTTCTGCTGATGAATTTAAATAAAAATGTGTCTTAGTTTTTTGAAGGTACCTATGGATTATTTTTAAATGTTTGCCAAAAGTAAGAAATAGATATATATCATGTACATTTCATTAAGCAATACTTCTTCGGACTGCTAATGGTCCCAACAAGCTATTGAATTCATTCTGATTACTTAAAAGCTGCAAGGCTTAGTCACCTTGAAAGGATGCTGCCTTTTTTTTTTCTTTGTAAATCTTCAAATACTTTAAGAAAAAAGAGAACGGCAAAATATCAGTTAGATGTATTTATAGCTTTAAAAATATTGTAACAGAGTCTGAATCAAACTTTAGTAAAACCTCTTTGGGTTATATCTGAGAAGCTTTTATTGAAGACTTTGTATAAAATTGTGTTTTTGACAGTTTTAAATTATAGGCTAACTAGCCTGGAGAAAAAGGATAGTGTCTTTCTGTTCTTTCATAGGAAATGTTGAATCAGACCCCTACTGGGAAAAGAAATTTAATGCATATCTCACTATCTTACTGTCCATGAATATAATAGAAGTGAATTCAAAATGTAGTTTTATTTTTGCAAATGGGATGAGTCGATAGATGCACCTCATATTTTTGAACACCTAGGGTTCAACAAATTTACTGGTGGTGCTCTTGCATTTTAACAAAATTTATTCTTGAGTAGAAGGGGGCACAGAACACTGGATTCTTATTCAAGCATTCTATCGAGCTCTGCATTCATGGCTGTGTCTAAAGGGCATGTCAGCCTTTGATTCTCTCTGAGAGGTAATTATCCTTTTCCTGTCACGGAACAACAAATGATAGCTAACTACAGAGGCACATTTGCAGTAGTCACATTCATCAACTGCAGAAAAAAAAATTCAATTTAATTGTGCAACACAGCTGCACATAGGCTTTTTGAGCATTTCTGTTGTTCTCCCTGTCTTGCTATTCCTCCCTCCAGATCTATTTTTTAAACTTTTTTTTTTTCTGGTTATTTTTTCCCCCTTTTTGTCTCTTCTTCCATTTTTACTCTCTGTACTTTCTTGTTAAAGTAATTTTCTTTTGTGGCTCTCATTCTTTTTTCCCCATTGAAGGCTATGAATGTAGAAAATTATCACAATTACTCATATAATTGAGCCTCTTTGTAGCAAGTGCAACTCCAGTAGCCTTTCTCCATCATGAAAATGGTTTCATTATAGGGTTTTTCATATTCTCTGACACCATCTACACAGAGGAACAGGCGTGCAGATGAGATGTACTAGGAACAGGGTAGATCAGTAAGGTCACAGTAGGAATAATTAGCTCTGCTATGGAAAGAGCATCTAGGCCTTTTACTGCTACATAAATGTACTGTCCATGGCTTTTAGTCACAAAAAAACTTACTAACAAATGGAGCTCCCGCCTACTACTTTGAAAAAAAGATTTGTATCAACACTACAATTTTCCATCATTAAGACTAATAACACAGAGCCTAGTATACATCAAGGGGAATAAAAAGAAAAATCTCACATTCAAGTGGCGGCTGGGTGCTGACCTTTGTTCCCTTTTTTTGTGTTCAACTTAACTCTTTACAAAAAAGAGCCACACGCCACACCAACATGCAGGTGAACTCCAGCTAGTGCTAGCAAAGCATGGCATTCAGTTGGAAAATCTGATAAATCTCCATGCAGGATAATGCGTTTCATTACAGATTCACGACGTTAATTCTAGCTGTTTAAAAAAAAAAAGGAAAAAAGAAGAAGAAGAAAAAGAACAGATTTGAATGTGACATTGGATTTTTGCTGTGTTGTTACAGAGGTCAGTTTACTTGCAAAATGTAAATATATAGTCAGTGTCCCTTTGCAAAGCAAATTAATTGAAGCTAGTAGCTGTTCAAAACTGCATATGAAATAGCAGGTCATTAACTTTATTTCTCAAGATTTTATCATGTTGACGATTTAAATGTGCTGATTTGTTTAGGACTGCTTTAACACTCCCTCTGCTGAAAGCTCACCTTGGCTTGGTGAAGCTGTGTGTTTCAGGTTATTTGTCATTTGACATTTGCTCGCAGACAGACATATAATACATATATATATATATATCAAAATCTTAAGTTTCACAAGAGTTAGATATTATAAATGCCTGGGAACAAGCACCTACAAGCTGAAAACATTTAGGTCCATCAGAATGAAAATGTGTCTAGGTTTCTTTCATCAGTTTTTCTGTAAAGGTGCTCCAGTCATATGCACAATGTATCTTATGCACAAGTAATGAGAAAATTTCCTTTCTAGAGTCGGTTTCAAAATAATTCTATCTCAGAGTAAGTTTGCAGTCAGTATTCTGACATAGTCTTTGTTATGGAAGCTCAATAGCTGACACTGAGTGTTTCATTGATAGCAGTTCATTCTCCCATCGGCTACAAGTTGCAAATAAAAGACTGCATGGAGTCGTGAGTTACTTTACTTAGAAAAATGTGGGTCTTGGCTAACCTCTTTCTACTGGAAGGCATATCAAAACTATTGGTCAGTTCCAGTGTAAATGGAACTGGTCCCTATGATCCATTTTCTTCTGCCATTTTTGACATTTTCAGACAAAAATCTATCTAGTTTGAAATCTGCTTTTTAGACGGTGAGCCTAAGTGCATGAAAGTGTTATGAGTGTAGAGCGCTAAAGAACTTAAAAGTGATGTTGTTAAATAAACCAAATTTCAACTCCTACAAAAAAATAATAGTGAGGAAAGTATTAATAAATGGTTTTAAATGGTTAACTCATAAGTATATGTTTTGATATTAATTTAGAAAAATATAAAGCAGATTTTGAAAAAAATCTGTTTCTATCAGATTATGCACATTTAAACAATAAGTGGCTCAGGCAAAATAAGTCATTTTAATGTCATCTGTGATAGATTTTCCTTGACAGCTACTGTAAATTACAATTACACTGCTTCTCTCTGCACTTGAAAGTAAGCATTGCAATAAATTATCTTTTATTTCAATCCATCATGTCTGCTTTCAGAAACAGGGAACCTCAAATAAAAGTTCAGCACTATTGTAAGAAAAATACAGTAATTTGTGTTCCAGTTTGAAACTAAAATGTACCTTTCTTTCAAAAAACAATTGTTGGCTTTCAAAAATATTACTAATTATACCTCAACATTTATTGTCATTATAGGGAATCCCTGAACTTGTGTATTCCCTCAGTCTAGGATTACTATTTCAGAAAAAAACCACTTGAATATTTTCCCTGTAGAATTTTGCGATTTCTCAAATTAAATACTATGGTACTATTCAAAACAGGTATTTTTATCACAAATAAATATAGTTTAGGATGAATCTGGTTTCAATACTTAAAAAAAAAAAAAGTATGCCATTTAGTGGCTCTTTTGCTAATAATATAGCTAAGACAAACATGATTACTTCCAATTAAAAAAAAAAATCAGATCCCTACATAAGAACACAATTATCACGGGGCTGTTACCAGTTTCAGTGTTTCTCGAGTATATTCACTGCCAAGAAGTGTAAGACAAATTTGTTTAACAACTTCAGCCACTCATGTCCTGCTGCTCTGCAGGACTGTTTTGGATAAAGTTTCATCCCTGGTACGAGAAGCTGGCACTGTGGGAGAAGCATCCCTGGCTGAGGATCAGTTCACTAGGATGCTCATCCTTGGCAGCAAAGCCGTCTGTGCCATCTTGTCCAATCAGTCAAATTCTTTCTTCCCTTGTGCACCACAGAGCCCAGAGAAGCAGTAGGTATCAGTGCTGAAAATGGGATTGTTTCACCTTTTTTTTTCCTTTGGGGTCTGCTAAGAATACTCGACCAGACCTACCTTGAGGATAAAGTGACAAAATTTGGTAAAAAGAAAAGAAAATGCTCCTCTAGATGCTCCTACAGGGTATCTGCACAGGACAGCTCCCTAAGGAAATTCTTTCAACCTGCTTTTAAGCTTAACAGGAGGGATTTATCACCCAAGAGCTCCTTTGAGGGGAAGCTTGAGTATCGGGGAAAGCTTTCTAGAGAGTCAGTCCTGGCTGTTCCTCCTTTGTGGCAATTTCCCTGTTAGGCTGCTGTCAGGACAGCAATGCATGTCTCCACACTTATCCCTCCTTTCAGAGAATTAGTTGTTGTCTGGCAACATGGGAAGAGGATGCTCAGATGGCAAGTGACACCCATCTCTCCTGTCTCCACTCTCCGAAGCATGACACCACCATATGACAGGCTCTGACAATGGCTTCAGGAGGATAGCTTGGCCCTTAGTGATGTTCCTTTACCAGCTGGGTCACTGCCAATCCATGCCAATGCCAGACACTTGGCCTGGCTTTGCCATCAGCAAAAAAAAAAAAAGCAGCACTGCAGCAAGTCTTGACTCAGCAGTCACTGGGCTGGAACACATGGCAGCAAAACATAAAATCAAGTGCTGGGCTCACTAAATAATTATGCTTTTAATCCTGCCCAATTCACCTCTGCCCAAATATGCAACAAAGATCAATATGTGTGATAATAAATGTTGTCAATGGATATTTTTAACAATGATTATTCTGAAGAACCTTTTTTTTTTCTTTTTTTGTCTTGACGCTGTCTTGTGAGGTCTACCTCTGCCACCCCAGCATTTGCTCTGGAAATGATTTGCTGGGATGTGCCCCATCAAAGGGGAACTGGCAGCCTGGCACATCCTTTCCCACAGCAGATGCCAGGCAGCCCAGCTCAGCCATGCCAACCTCTGCCTCCTGCCTTCACTGCTTTCCCACTTGCAATCAGGGCTTCTTCAGCTGTCTAAGCTTACGCTGCCTGTCTGCAAGAACAGATGAAGTTGGGGCTGCAATCTTGTAAGATTATCTTATGGGAAAGCCACAATGAAAGACCACCACGGATAGGTCCTGAGCTGGGCAGGGAGACAGTGAGACCAAAATGCTGAGCTGTTGTCAGCAACAAATGTCCCTGGCATCTTGATTTTAAATCAGATTCCACAGTCTGGGCATCCTAGTGACTGGAGAGGCTAACCAAGACCAGTAGTTCAATAGACTCTACTCAGAGCTGTTTCAAAGTTAGAGCCAACATGTACATTTACAGGATTACCCTTGCAAGTTGTAGGTAGGATTAGCAGCTTTGTTTTGCTATGAAAACTGGGTGTTTTACTGTAACTCCACAAAGATGTAAGAGCTCACTAGGATTTATTAAATACTCCAAAGTAAAGCCAGTAGTCGTGGAGAGAAATGCCTCATAGGACTTTCTGAAGCTCATGCAAATGCTAAAACCAGATTGACAGTGGCTGAGTTTAATACCTGCAGCTTATTTTCAGTGTGTCACTTCAGGTCTGTTGACCGTGTTACATTTTACGTAGAGAACAGCAAGGCTCTGTATGTAAACAAGAGGGAAGAAGGATGGGCACCATGTTTGTCAGTGTAGACGTCAAAGTCCTGTGAGCTCCAGGATCCCCTCTTGATCACACAGTACCCACTCAAGTACTGATGCTAACAGAGTTGTTTTCAAGCTCTTTGGCAAGAAAGTGGTAGAATTCACCATTGAGATGCATATGAATCATTTCTTTGTCTGCATGAGGACAGGACACTGTTATAACACTGCCTTCTGCGTCCCCCGGTGCTTGTGCACTTGGTGCCCAGCATGCAGCTCCTGCTGCTACTGCCACCCTCCTTGGCAGCAGCTGAATGCTGAGGCTGGAGCATCCCTTGCTCACTGGAAAGTATGTAGCCATGGTGCTTAGAAGAATAGCTGCACCGAGAGAAACTATTTCCGTCTTGCTACCGAACATGGATTTTTTGGAAGAAAATATCCTGTAGTAATACAGAAGATGACCACGATGTGTCAGTGGTCAGGGATGCCATGTAAGGACATCAGCAAAGCTGAACAGTTAGTGTGATTGTTTATGATTTTGCAAAAAGACTGGCAGAAGAAGATGAAAGAAAACCTTATCAACATGTTGCGTGGATGGCTTCTCCCATCTCTCTTCAGAGAATCACTTCACTCATATGGGAATCAGCATCTGCATTGCTCTGGGCTTGGTCACTGGAGTTCTTGGATTTTGTGTATGTTTCTGAGGAACATGGCTTTCTACCACATCTCCATTCTCTGTACTTCTTTCTTGGCCTTCAGCAGCATCATAGCCAGCAGGCCAAGTCTCTGACCCAGATGTGGGGGATATGATAGAAAGGCAGGGGAGAAAGTATTTTCCATCTCTAGTAGGACTTCTCATTGCATAATCCTTCATTATTTTTTCAAAATCATTGATGTATAAAGTTTATGTGTATATAAATGATGTATAAAGCCTGGACTTTGAGTGCAAACAAATGAAGCCCCAATTTCTAGCTTTACTGGTAATCCTCTTTGCCAGTCCTTTGGAGTTTGGGGGTAGCTAAACCTGAAATTTCCATTCTTCTCCAGTATTAATGAAGAAATGTGACCAGTCTTTATATCAGAGCAATGGGTAGGTAAAAGGTAATATATGAATCTTGTTAAAACGTGTTCTAAGGTCTGAACACTGCAGCATTAACCAACTCTGCTCTCTCATTGCCATTTTACTGTGGTGGAGCAGCATGTCCCTCAATTGAGTGGCATTAAATTCTGGGACAATGACCCATGGGCCCTGGAGCCAGCACGGCAGAGTCTGTGGAGCCTGGTGTGCAAAGGGGATCACTTTGTACAGCAAGCTGAGGCCACTTTGCACCTGAATAAAAGCTACCCCACAGGGATTAACAGGCTTTAATTTCTGCAACAGCTTTACCTTTAGTTGAGTTTCTTAACTTTTTCAGCTTTCCACCTGTAGTGAAACTGTGAGAGAGCATTGCCTAAGATGTAAACACAGACAAACCTGAAGTTCTTCAGTGCCTACCTTCATTCAAAGAAGCAAATGAAGCTTTTAATGTTATAGGCAAAATCTCTTTAGGCTGAGTGCCTTCCTGTGTTGCTCCTGTTTGATTTTAGAAATAGGATGGTGATGATATGCAGGGACAAGGGTAACTTTCTTGTCAGTTCTAATCCATCTCCAGATCTTCCTGAATCTCTGCATTTCTGTTGTTTGGATACGGGCAGGCCTCCTGGCTGGGCTGCCTCAAATCACTCCGTTCACCCACCAGTGCTTGAGTATGGGGAGAGCCTGAAAGTGAAGCCTGCAAACAAGGGGTGGGCCAGCAGCCAGAGGACACCCCATGTATCTCCAACTCCTCTAGTTTTAGGGAACTGGGATAGGAATTTGCTTTCCTACCATGGGTAGGGATCAGTGCCCAGCCATGGTCCTGGAGGCAGTTCTTAGAGATGCTTCTCCCTGAGGCAGTCTGTGAAAAGCAGGACAAATCTCACAAGCAGAACTGATACACTGTAATTGTTATGATTTGGCTTTGCCTTTGTGGCAATAGGTTCATTAGAAATACATTGTTATTTAGCATAAATGTATTTGCTGGACTTTCAATATGTTTTTATACTAAACGTTTGAAGTGTTATGAAAGTGAAGTAGTAGGGCTCTTAACTCTCCCTGTTGGCAGTAGGAGCCTCTTCTCCTGCAAGAAACCCGGTGCAGGCCCCCCCCCCCCGAGTATGCAGCCCAGCACAGACTCTGCACTTCCAGAGAACTGGGCAGAGTCTGGGGTTTGGTACTGCGCTGAAGCCTTGGCCGCCCGACTTGGCAACTTCAGCTGTGCCCTCTTAAAATGAGTTCTCATTGTGCCTGTGGAAAAGGTTACCTTCCAACAAGCAGGGAAACAACGCACTGCCGTTTTACCTAGAGAACGGGGCTGGCACGGGAACTACCAGCCTCTGTTGGCAGGCATGTTAACTCTGAAACCTAACAATGGCTCAGCTTCGCTCGCTTCAATTACTGTCTTTCGGGACGGTCGCAAAGCGGTGACCCAGTGTCGGTAGCAACGCGGTAGCAGGGGCTGGGGCCGTCCAGCGGGGGTGGTGGTCGGGGCACGCACCCTGACACGTCCTCTTTGCCCCCGCAGCTCCGTGGCATGGCAAGGCGGCTTCCAGGTCTGCCCCTTCTTCGTTGGCCACGGCATCGGGTCGTACTTTCACGGGCACCCCGAGGTGTGGCACCACGGTAAGTGTCCCGCACCCGCCGGGCCCGTCTCCCCCCGCGCCGCTCCGCTCCGCTCCGCCCGGCGATGAGAGGGACCGGGGAGGGGGAGAGGGAGGGCGGTAAAGCCAGCAGAGCCCCACACACACATACACACCCCCACGCACGCTGCCGGTCCGGCGGGGCGGGGGATTGCCCGTGGGGAGATTAAATGGCTGGGAAGCTGGAGGGCATCCCCGGCCTCGTTTTCTGGGGGTTGCGTGGGTATTTTTGAGGACAAGTCGCTCGTTATAACGGAGTTGTTGCGTCCGCTGAGCGCCGCTCCGGGTGGCAGGCGCCGTGTCCCACGCCTCCGCATCCCGCCCGCGTCCGAACCACGCCGGCAAAGTTTTACACGGGACAAAAAAAAAAAAAAAA
>VZUA01054917.1:1125-13492 GCA_013401035.1 Horornis vulcanius
GGCAGGGCCGGCGAAGGGCGGAGCGGGCAGGGGGCGGGCGGTGCGGAGCGGGCGGTGCGATGGGGTCCCGCCGCCCGCGGGCCTGACCCGCCGGCCCGGCATGGCGGGCATCATCAAGAAGCAGATCCTGAAGCACCTCTCCCGGTGAGCCGCCCGCTCCTCTTCCTCCTTCTCTTCCTCATCCTGCTCCTCCTCCCGGGGGGCTGCGTGGGACGAGGGCCCGGGCCTGGGGGTTTGGGCAGCCGCCGGGCCCGGGAGGCTGAGGGCCGGTTCTGGCTGTGGGGCCGCCGGGCCGGGGGTGGTGTCCGTGGGTCGGGGGATGTCCGAACACCATGGGGACTGTGGTGCCGGGGACAGCGGGCCCAGCCTGCCCGGAGTGGCCCCGCCGCCCGTCCCCGGGGTCAGAGCCCTCCGAGCCCCTTCGGTGCCTCGGTGTCGGTGCCCAGCGCGGCCCGGCGGTTCCGGCCCTGGGCCGCGGCAGTGGAAGTTCGGTAGGCGAGAGGGGAACACGAACGACCCCGGGGTGACACCGGCTCTAGGGGGGTGCTGGCGTTGTATTCCGTCATTTTCAGTGAAGTTCATCCCAGGCACTGCGATGGGCGTTGGGGAAAAGCGGCTGCTCCCTGCGTGAGGCTCTGCCGGGAAATGCGGCTGCGGCCGCGGCTCTGCCGCCGCTCGGGGCGGGCTTGGGCAATAGCGGTGCCTCAGTTTCCCTCCTCGACGAGAAAAAAGCTGCCTGTGTTATCTCATGGCTGCGGGCACGACCGCGCTCTGCATCACTGCGGGATCAGAGGAGCGTGAGCAGAAAGGTGCCATGCCTGTGAGGGTGCAGGTGAGGGCACAGCCCTGCACGGCGCTTGTCCTCTGTGCTTTCTGAGCAGGTCCTTTCCATCCCTGCTGCTGGACACGCTCAGCTGCAGAGTGAGGGGCCCCAAGTGACCTGTGTGGGGTCAGTTCTGGTGTGATCCATGAATCCCAACCCTCTGAGGAGGATCCTGGGAGTGGCTGGAGCCCCAGACCAACCCCAGGCACCCTGAGTGGGCAGTGCCGGGTCTGTCTTGGGGTCACCAATTGCTCCGTGCTCCAGCTCTCTCGGCACTGTCCCGAAGGAGGAGTGATGGAGCTGCTGCTGGAGCTGCTCTGGGTGCTGGTTTAAATGAATTTCTGCCAGGCCTGACATCCCAAGCCTCGGACCTTTCTCTCTCACCTCGCACAGGTGTGTTGCAGTCAGTACAGATTCAGCCTCCTGCTAAGGAGGCACTGAAGTATTTTATAGCACAGAGATGGGGGAGAGCAGTTCTTGATAGAGGTGAAACAGAATTGGGCGTTATCCTGGGTGCTGCTCCTGTGGGTGTTGTTCTCATGGACAATTTCTTTACATAAATACAATTTTGCTGATGCTTTTGCTTAATTTTGCATTTTGGTCTCTCTTTACCACTGTTACAGCATATTCTGACCCAAAGTGCCCCGTTTTCCCTCTGATTGGGCCAGTTCTCGGTGTTCACCTGTGTATCCTTTGGGCAGTTCCAAAGAGAACAAGAAGTCCCAAAATATTCAGCATTTCTGCCTTTTTTCATACTAGCTGGACTTTGTTCTTTGGGTGATTGATCTGATCCTGCCCCTCACTTGCACAAGGATTTTGGATGCAATTTGGACCCAGTTTAATGGTGCATAAAAAAGATTAAGTTTTTTTTTCCAGTTTTATTTCCTCCAAATACCTCCTTCTCACCCTCCCTTTGGGTTTTCTTTCTGCCACGCTCGTTTGCCTGGAAGAATTTTGCTACTGAATCATTAATCTGCCTTTATTTTCTGCTCACATTTGCATGTGAAATAATTCCTTGTTCTTTGTGTTGTGTCTCCACTCGGAGTCCTTTCTGCACGGGGGTGTGGTTTTGTCTTTCCTCTATGTGGAAATTCGCAAGAAAGCGGTCAGGAGAGGCAGCTGGATCAAGGGAAATGTGAACGAGGTGTTTCACCTGACTGTTCCTGTGATCCCACATCACGTGTGTGACGGGGTGGCCGTGGCGGTCACGGTGGGGATCAGTACAGCTGAGCTTTGCCCAGTTGTGAAGGTATTTGAGAAGGCTCAGCCTTGTGTTGTGCTTCAGCAGCTTAAATTCCTAGAGCAGGAGAACCTAAAAACTTGCAGAGCTTTCGCCATCTGTGCCTTTCACTCCTTTGTCCTATATTTAGCTTGGAAAAGCAAACAGATGAGGTGGTTTCAGTTCTTGCTGCTTCCAGGCAGGCACAGGGCTGCAGTGCTGGGGAGTGAGTGGAACCCAACATCAGGGGCTCCCTGAGAGCTGCCTGGGCATCGGCTGCTGGCTCTGAGCATGGTTGTGTTTCCCAGCCAGTAATTATTCATGGAAGCACATCTAATGCTTTAAAATAAAATCAGTGAGCTGCCTTTACCTCTTCTTGGTCTTATTCGAAAGTAGCTTCTTCTCGTTATCTTTTTTTTTGTTTATTTTAACTGGTGTTGGTGTAGCCGCAGCAGATCTGTGTTCTCAGGGTGTGACAAAGGCCCTGTTTATCCACAAGCCCAACTGCCTCAACTTCACGTGCCACTTTGGGATTTGAGTTCTCAGCACTGCAGTGGAAATCCTTGCCAAAAAGGCTTTTATTTAATTTTGTTGGAGAGGTTTATCCCCTGCTGCCTATAACAGCTGCTTTGTGACGTTTTCTTTTGGGACACGTGTTGAAACTTGTGAGCTTGTGGAGTAACAGGCACACAGGACATGGCTTCCAGAGGAAATGCAACGTGCAGTCTTGCTGGGAAGAAATAAAAGCTGGTGTCAGCAGAGGAGCAGCTGGAGTGGGGTTTGGGACCAGGTCTGAACACAGGAGAAGGAAACCACAAATGTCTCTCGCTGTGACAGGGACCCCAGAGAACTGCAGCTGAGGAGTAACTTTGGGAACCTCTGAAAGTAGGGTGAAAAGGGAGCAGAGGAGAAATGAGAGAGGAGTTAACAACAGCAGAGATGTTACCAGAGAGGAAAACCTGTGTGGAAAATGAGACCTGTTTGCAGAGGAGAGTGCAGAGCATGTGTCGCCGGTGCAGGCAGATGTGTAACAGATGTGCAGCACAGAAATGAGTGGATAGCAGATTGTGGATTTGGCAAACTGTCCTCAGCACAGGATGGAGCCACCTTTTCAGGTAAGTGAGATAGGATTTAGAAACAAAATTAGAAATACTGTTAGAGAACAGAGCAGTGGAGCAGGGTGTAACACTGAGGTGCTTATCAGGGCAGGTCAGGTGCTCAGCCAGGAGAAACAGCATCGTGTAGCTCCTCATAAATGGTGCTGCACCTCAGTGGAGGAGGAATGGAGGAGTGCCTCTCCATCCCATGGATTAGACCTTGCATCCCTTTTTCCAGGAGAGGTTGCCTTGACTTCTGCCCTCTCTCATTTGCAGCTGATGGGTGAGTGAAGAGGCCAGGCAGGCTCATGGTGTAGTTTTAGTTTGTTCTAGACCCCTTTGGCAGCGGGGACACGTGGGTGTGGCAGCGTGTGCTGAGCTGGGAGCACGTGGGCTCCTGGGGGCTGTTGTTTCCTGACTTGGATGTGAGCATCCCGGAATCCCTTCCTGGCCTGGAAGATGCCTTTGGCATTACCCCTTCCACGCAGTTGTGCTGCTTCTGTGCCAACACAGAGAGCTGAGAGCTGGCTCCCAGACCCAGCACTGCGCTGTGTGTGAGTCCTGCCTGTTCTGCAGTTGGCCTTGGGGCTGTCTGGGACTCCTCTTTAGAACAGAGACCTGCACTCAGGCTGAGGCAGGGCAGGGAAAGGCCTTTGCAGCTGTGGTCATCCTGCCAGAGGATGAGAGACTCCCTGGGGTCAGGATGGCAGAAATGAGATGTGCTATCTCAAGGGGACCTATCCCTCTCCTCAGAAAAGGTGGGCAGATGAGACAGAGCAGTTCTTCCACCAAGAAGTTGGGATTTGTTCTGTGCCGTTCAGGAATCATTGGAATGGGCTCTGTGGCTTGCACCAGGCAAGTCAGGCCATGTCACCAGCTCTGCCTTTGCCCAGCACAGGAGTGTGGGGAATTCCCTGAGTCTAAAGAGCGCTTTTCCCCCTCAGCTTAGATTTGTTGCCCAAATGCTGCAGTCTGAGCACTTCTGTAAGAGAACAGACCCTGAATTCCTGCTCTGTTTGCCTCTCCCCTTGCCCTGAAGTGTTTTGCAGCATTGCTGCGTGCTGGAGCGCTGCGCTGCAGCTGTGCCCTTGCTGCAGTCACAGGATGGCACATGCAGCTCGCGAGGGCTGTGGGACACCCTGGGAGTCAGGAAAAGCTATCACCAATAAGAGAGATTTGCTTACTACCAACCCTTCAGGCTTCTCCCAGTTTCCTGACCTTGATTATAAATTACCTGGAAGCAATTTAGTGAGCATGGTCGGTAAGGAGGAAAGCAAAGAAATTGCATCTGGGAATGGCCTGAGGAAGCTACAGAATCTCAAGTGATTTAGGCAGCAAGACCTCTGACCAGCTTTGCAGTTTTGGCTTTAGCTGCTTTGATATCCTCCTTTGGTGATCAGGGAAATTTCTGTGATGATCTCTAAGATGATCATTTGCCTAAAATAGCTGTTGCAGCAATGGGAAGTACATGAAACCACAGAGCTGCCAGCTGTTAAACGCTGATAAAAACCGTTTTTTTTCCCATCTGCACAGTGACCTGCTCCTGTGGTTCAGCACGTGCTGTTCAGCCAGGTAATGGTTCCTTTGGTGCTCCAGTGCCCAGGGTGGATCCAGAGCACGAAGCAATTTGTGGCAGGACTTCATGAGGCAGTTTATGAGGAAGGAGCTCTGTTAGGTTCCAGCAGCTGCTGCTGGTGCAGCACCAAACCCCTGGTGATCAGCTTGTCTCTAAGTTCTTACATGCTGTGCCTAGCAAAGCATATAAGGCTGCATGTAAACCCTTTACTCAGTGTCTTAGTTTGAAAATATCTTGTTTTCCCAGTACATTTTGATGGCAGGGCAGAACCCCAAGCTATTATGGGTAAAATAACACACATCTGCCTCTTCTTTGCTCAAGACAGGGTGGGGAAAAAAGAGTGGGCACAGACAGGACATGGCATTTTCTTTTCACAGAGTCTAAAGTGTTCCCTTGTAAAGTCATGGTTGCTGTGCTGCACTTTGCAGGGAGAACCAAGCAATCAGTTTTATGGAGCTGCTGGTGCAAAGTGTTTCCAGCCACTTCTCCTCAGCTCCAGACACGTGTGTGCTGTTTCTGGAATGCTAAATAGACTCTTGTTGCAGTAAGGTAAATTACACTTGAGTAGCTCAGGAGGAAAATGTGGCCAGAGCTCCTTCACTGCAGCTCTGGGCTGTGCTGACCCTGTGGAATCTCTCCAGAGCCCTTCAGCCTCACTGGTGGAAAGGGGCTGCTAAAGGGTCTCTTCTTATTCCTCCTGGACTCCCTGAACCCTTTCTTGCCCTGCAGCTGCTCAGTTGAGTGGGAATTAGGTAATAACCTGTTTGTTCCTGCACACTGGAAATGAAAATGACTGGAGGATTGCCCCAGATGAAGAAGTGGAACTTTGGACTAGTGCTTGTATTTGTTAGGTTTCTTTCTAGTTTTCTTTCATCTGTTATTTGCTTGAGGATTAGATTTGGGAAATTCCCTGGCAAGTGCTGAGGGTTTGCATTCCGGATTTGTTGAGAGCATGGGGCAGCTGGCATTTAAACTTGACTGAGTGTCCTGGCGAGGAGCTGGAAATAGCAAAGAAGGTGGAGTTCAGCCCCTGGCAGAGACCCGGCCTCTTCTCCTCTCAGATGAGTTCCTGGTTTGCTTTCCAGGGCTCCCAGTACCCAGTGAGGTGCTGGTGGGTGTGAAGCAAGGAGCCTCTGAGCGTTCAGAACGCTCTAGAGAAATATTTGTTGGGACAAGAAGGTGTCCTTGGTGCCCAGGGAAGCTGCAGCCCTTGGGGAGGAGTGAGCTGGATTTCTGCTCTTTGTAAGGGTGTGATCTCATGCCTGATCTGCTTGGAAATGCTGATTTTTATCCCTGCAAGTTTAATTCTGAATTGAATTTTCCTAAGCCTTCCCTTAGCCTCGTTGTGTTGCAGGAGGCAACACAGAGCCAAAGACAACTGATTACTTACTGGGATGTTTTGTGTTTGGCTTAGGGTGGCTGAGAGGCCCAGCCTTTCATTCAGTGCTGTTGAAGCCTGGAAAAACAGAAAGCTGATAATGGAAAGCCACCAGCAGTGGCATGTGTGCACAGGGACACCAGATGTGCCTAAATCCACCCTGATAAGGAGCGTGGGACGCCTGGTACCTCCTTAAGTGGAAAGTGTTTGCCCTGTAACCCTAGCAGGGTGAATTTCTCAGGCTGATTGTTCACTTGGGAAGGTGTTACTGACTCCCAGGATAGCTGGGGTAGGCAGAGCTGTGCACAGGTGATGAGATGATTATAAATGTGATTTATATGAGATGATTATAAATGTGGTGCTTTCTGTCTTCTGAACAATTGGGCACTTTGCTGTTGATCAGATTCCCTTAAACTCTAAATGGCTTTGTGCTAACAGGGTGTGATACCAACTCCATCTCATACTGAGCAATAATTAGTCCCATCCTCTGCTAATTCAGCGAGTTTCTCTTCCTCCTGTGCAACTCTCCAGAGCAGCTCTTTGCCCACTCTCAGAGTGGTCCCTGCTAACACTGAAAGTTCGAGGAGGTAAAATGGCTTTTCTTCCTGAAAAAGCTTTTAGTTCTTCCTGTGCATCTTCGAGGCAGCTATTTTTTCCTTTTTTACAAAAGTTTTGATCACTTGCCCAGTTTTATTTCCTCCAAAATTATTTTTAAGTTCATCCTCAGTCATGTGTACTGCACTTCAAGCTTCTGCTGCTGCCTTCCTTCCTTGAGAGCAGCCCTGATTTGGAAAGTCACTGACCTTTCCTTTTAGCAGTCGTGAACCTTTTGTTCTAGTAAACACTGGCTCTTTGGCTTCTGAGGTAAGAGGTCTTAATTTGAGGTGAAATGTCACATCACAGAGATTTTTGGGTTGTAGGAGGTCTTCCCAAGGAAGATGGAAATCCCACTAAATGCCCTGTCTGAAACCAGACCAGGCAAGACTTGAAAAGATTTTTGGGAAGGAGCAAATCTGCCTTGGTCAGAATACAGTTGTTGGGGTTTTTTTTTCCCATGTCCAATTCCTGTCATAGTTGCTTAAATTACATATTTGCATTCCAATTCAAAGCAGAAAATCCTCATCTCTTCCCTTGCTGTGACTCTTGTGGAGACAAAAACCCCAGTGGTTCCTGGGCTGGTTTCCCACTGAGCTGATCAGTTCCTCCTTTCTGCCTTACCTATGTTTGGAGGGACTTTCCAGCTGCTCCCTGCAGCTGTGGCTGGTGTCACAAGCCATGCACTTCCTTCTGCCAAGAGATTTTGCTTGTCATTAAGCAAAATCAAGGTCACTGGTGTACAGCTAATTAGCTCTCCCATATAATAGCCATAGTGACAAAGGTATTAATAGAAATGCTGGTGTGGAGCTGGGGGTGGTGGCTGTGTACAACCAGTGATGGCTGCAGACTGCAGGGAGGAGGCTGAGGCAGAAACTGAATATTTGAGAAGAAGGTTCCTGATCCCTGTGGCAGCAGGGTAATGAGACAGGGATCTGAGGAGAAGTTTTATGATTTCAGATGTCTTCTGACATTATCTGTCCATGCATTTGCTCAGTTGGAGACAGGGTGGCGAGACAGCTACAAATGTGAACATAAATTTATTTATGATTCTGGCCTGGCTTTGGGCCAGCAATCAGATTTACCCAAATTCCTCTTGCAATCAGTGAGTTTGTGGCCTCTGGTTATGTAGGCTGAGGCATTGGGCAGTTCTTTTCAGGAGTGACATCATGTTTTGATATATATTCAAGCTGATGATTGAGCAAATAGATTTTCAGGGTTGACTTTTGTCAGAGTAATCCCAGCAGGCTCAAAAGGAGTGCTGCCCTGTGAGTTTACTGGCTCAGCTCTGCTTGACTTCTGATGGAGCTGCAAAAAAAAAAAAAAGTGCAGCTATCCTCCCGTGTCAGTTTTCCCAATAGCCACCATTTTCATTCAGTTTTCCCTAAGCCAGCAGCCTGTGCTGCCAAGGACGTTGCTGTGGTGAGTGTGAATGGGGAGAGCCTGCCAGCNCCGTGTCAGTTTTCCCAATAGCCACCATTTTCATTCAGTTTTCCCTAAGCCAGCAGCCTGTGCTGCCAAGGACGTTGCTGTGGTGAGTGTGAATGGGGAGAGCCTGCCAGCAAACATCTGACACGTTCTGCTCTTGCTGCTTTTCCTCCCCTGGCACTGACCAAAGCAGTTCAGGCAACAGCAGAGACCTGGCACCTGTGAACTCTGTGTTCTCTCACCTGAGGCCTCCTGTAAGCCCTGTGTGACCTGTGGGTGGCCAATAGGCTCAGGTGTGGAGATTATTCCAGTGGAAGGTCTGGGATTCCTGTACAGGGCAGCAGCTGAAAGCAGGGTTTGACAATGGGCAAAATACCCTGAGGACATTTGGGCTGTGCTTTAAAAGAATGTTTGCATTTGAGATTTATTTTTTTCCAAAACCTCCAGCTTCTGTTGTCCCATCATGGGTGGGGTCTGTAAGCTCTGCTTTGGGGGTGGAATGGCACATTTTGGTGCATCTGGAATGCAGATGAAAGGATTCTTGAATGGGGTCTGGTAGCACGGGAGGTGGGTTTGGTACCTGCTCAGCAGGATCTCTGCAGCCTTTCCCTGGAGATGGTGATAAAGAGTGGCTTGGTTTGGCTGGATCAAGTTTCATACCTCACTCTAGCCTGTGTCCTGTTTCACAGCTTTGGTTCTTCCATGGTGTGCTGGTATTTTTGATACACCTACACACTAAAGGAAAGTGGTGCCCTGGTTAAGATGTGCTTGTGTTGCCTATAACCAAAAGAAAAAAACAACCCACCTTGTCTCAGAATACTAAAGTAAAAAGCAGACCTTTATTTGGAAGCTTCCAGGTGTTCTGGAGGTGATGGGAACACCTGGAATTGTATTTCTGCAATTTTATAATGTGAATTAATTGGGATATCTAACAGGTACATCCAATAGGAGATTCAGTTGCCCCAGTAACTCACCCCTGGGAGTTCTCTGCCCCTCTTCTTATTATGCCTTATTGTAGGTCCCCTCCTTGGAATAAGAGTAAACAATTTTTCAGGAATGTGTTTAGAAGGTCAGCCTATTGTTCTAAAATCTAGGGGAAAAGGGTAGGAAAACTGCTGGAGCTACAGCCATGCATTAGCACGCTACAAAGCTACAAATATATGAAAAATATATAAAATGCTTAAGCATCATTCCCTCCCTTTAGAGACTTGACAATATAGAATTACAGGCAACACTTGTACTTTTCCTCTGCATTACCAGCTGAAAGCAGCTTCCCCTCTGAGCACTCTCATCCTGGGATGAGGCTCCCAGCCCAGGGATGATCCTTCAGTGCAGGTGTGAGAAAGCTCAGCCAGTGGGGGCTGATCACTGCCCATGCCAGCTTTGGAGCTTAAGTGCTGGGTATTACCTGCCTGTCCATGTTTGTTTGTTTATTCTTAGCATCCAATCCCAAGTGGACACGGTGACATCAGCTTTCAGCAGAGCTGGTTCTCTGACACAACACAAAGGTGCTCCTGGATTGCCTCTGGAGCTGTTTGCTCTAATTTTCAGCCACGTCTGGGTTTGTGGGTGCTCACAACAGGACTCCAGGCCCAGATCATGTGGATTCTCAGTGCTCACTGCCTGTGGAGCAGCTGTTGGAACACACTTGCAATTTTCAGTTTCTTGGTGGGGATGCTGAGGAGCCAGGTTAACCTCAGCCACCTCCCTGGGCGTGCTCAAACAAGAAGCCTTTGGTTCAAGGGAGTGACGAGTCTGAAGGGAATGTGCAGCCTGGCAGGTGTTGTGAACTTGGTGTGAGCTGTCAGCTCAGCGTGGGGAGGGGACAGCAGGGCACAGGAGCTGTCTGCAGGGGAAGAGCAGCACTGGGCAAACTCACAGCTGTGTGCTGCCCTCCCCTTCCAGCAGTGCTGCATCAACAGCGCAGGCTTGACACCAGCATCGCAACACATCTGTCAGACTTTCTCTTCCAACAAAATGTTTGCTTTGGAAAGGCCCTTTTGCCCCGGAAGCCTTGGGCTGATGGCTCAGCTGCTGCTCCAGTGCCTCAGCCAGGCTTATGCTACACCTCGAGCTCCTACAGCGCCTGCAGCAGCTGCATCCTGGCAGTGTGGCTCTGGCTCCTCCTCTCCTCCTTGAGCTGTGGCTGTTCCAGAAGCCCCTCGTGCCTCTCCCAGAGCAGCCCCCACACTGTGGGTGCAGGGGCAGAGCCAGCAGGGCAGTGTGTGACTGGGATCCTGCTCCTGCCTAGGCTGACAATAGGGGCTTTCTTTCCATCCCGCTCTCTGGACCACTGTACAGAATGAGAATTAGCATTGGCATGGAGGAATGTGTGAAATAAGCCCTGGATTCAGTGGTGGGAAAGTTGTCTGGCAGCAACTCTTCAAGTTTGAATCCAGTGATGTCAGAGTGCTCCCATGGTGGCACTCCTGCACAGGGGTGAGGTTTGATGGAGACAGGAGGGGTTCTGCAGCCACAGAGGGGTTCTCTGACCTGGAGAAGTGTTGCTAACACTTGTACAGCCTCTGTGATCTGCTGCCCTCTGAACTGGCTCCTCTGGTTCCTTAGGGGCCACTCTGGTTTTAATGAAGTCAGAGGCTTTCACAGCAGGATCCTCTGCCCTTGAGCAGTCCTGCTGCAAGTGTTTCATCCATGACACTGAAATCTCAGGCACATGAGGGATGTGAAGGGCTGCACAGAGGGGAGGTGAAACACTGGGAGCCCTGGGGAGGAGGAATTTCAAGCAGAGAAAACAGAGGAGAGAGCTGGGGGAGTCTCTGGGAGGGGAGCTGCTGTTTGGCCCTCCTGAGCAGAGAGCAGGCTGGGCTGCAGTGGTGGTGTTAAAAAGAGACAGCCACAAAAGTCGTTCATTAATGATCTTTTGCTTTCCTGGGTGAAAACAATCTAGAGAATTAAATTTTCCCCCGCTGACACAGCAATTCTGGGGGGAGTAAAACTGCTGAGCTGTTGGAGTTTGGCTTTGGTTTTCTTTGGTTTTGTCCTAGGGCAGTTTTGCTGGTTTCCAGGATCCAGAGCTTTAGAACGAAATTTTCAGTTTCTCAAACCTGAATTTAGTTTAAAACAAACAAACAAAAAAATGCTCCAAATGTCAAAGTATAGAGATGGTTTTTTTCTGAAGCAACCAACTTGCCTTGGGTTTAAAAATGTCAGAAAGGGTTTAACAAAACAGCAAAGAAACTCTGGTATTAAAATAGCTCTGAAATGCTCCTGCAGTCTCAGCAGCTTTGCTGGGGGCTGTTTTTGAGTTTCCCCTTTCTTCCCTCGTAGGTTTACCAAGAATCTCTCTCCAGACAAAATCAACCTGAGCACGCTGAAAGGTCAGGGGCAGCTGACCAACCTGGAGCTGGATGAGGAGGTGCTGCAGAATGTGCTGGAGCTGCCCACCTGGCTCGCCATCACCCGGGTCTACTGCAACAAGGCCTCCATCAGGGTGAGCAGAGGCAACTTTAAATGGATGAAGTTATCCATTTACAGGCAGAATCGCTGAGATTGTGCATGGACTTGCACTTTGCACACTGAACTCTTAAAAGTTCTTCCTCCTTGTGCTTTTTAGAGCAAAAAAATTTGGTGTTTTAGTTGTTATAAGCTGCCGGATTGTTTAATTGCACATGGTACTAACCAATATTGCATTACATGAACTCAAAAGTTTTAAGGACATCAAAGAGACTTTCTATAAAAGAAATATGATTCTACTCTGCCAAGTGACAGTAAAAATGAGCTTGTCTTACTCATCTGATGTGCTCTGTTTTTAGAGTCAGATCTGCTCCGTTTAGTAACAAACATTTGTTCTCCCTCCTACAAGAACTGCAGAGTGAACATTGCTGTATAAAAATAAAATGGGGCTTTTTGGTTTGTGCACAGTCTTCAAAAGAATTGTGTGACTTCCAGTAGCAGCAGCAGTTAGTTGTAAACTCTTAAAGGCCAGGAATGTTCCCCATAGCAGAATTTGACCTGCAGAATATCTGTTACTCCTAATGATATCTGAGATCCAAAAGCTCAGCTGGGTTTGTAGATCTGGTGTCTGGAATGTCTTTTCCCTTGTCTGTGTCTCTGTTTGACCTGGATACAATGAGACTGCAGACATTTCTCAGAGAAATGGGGCTCAAAGTTTGGGCTGAGAAGGTTTCCTGCAATTCCTGAAACTTTCCAATGCAAAGATCACTCTGCTAACCTCAATTTTATCATTTCAGATCCAGTGGACAAAGCTGAAAACACACCCAATCTGCCTGGT
>VZUA01054927.1:0-23997 GCA_013401035.1 Horornis vulcanius
CTCTGAAAACTTCTTTAGGCTGTGATGGTACAAATCCATTGGAATCCTGCTCAAGGATGGATGCTTGAGAACAGGAAGATTGCCATTAAAAGCAGGGGCTTGGGGTGGAGGGATATTCTTTTTTAGACTTTATGGCTTTGTTTATGCATTAACTATTCAAAGCAATTCAACATTAATGTTGCTATTTATACACAAGAATTTTTTTCCTGGTATTTGTAGCAGTAGTTGTAGAGACAACCAGCAAAACAACAGAGACTGTGGAGTTTATCTTTTGAGGAAACAAACATAAAATTCATGGTCCAAAGATTAAGAGAATTTAACTTCAGTTCTTTAAAATCAAAACTTGTGTTGGAAAAAAGGTATAAATTAGGCCACAAATGCTCTATTACTCTCATCAGAATTGGAAATGAGAAAAATACTCTGCATATTGAAATGTTCCAAGGCTTCAGATTGCCAGGCAGATTTGGCACTTCTGATATTAAATACTTCTATATTTTCTGATATTGACACTTCTGCATTAAACTCCTTTGTGGTTGTGTGTTCAGTACAGATATTTAAGACTTCTTGGTGCTGGTTTTGTTTTACCAAATTGCAGCACTTCCTATTGCTGGTGAGGGAATGAGGAGAGTCCTGTGAGCACTCTAATTCATGTAGAAAGATTAATTTCAAGTCCATCAAGAATATCTTGGCTCAGTGCTGTGGACTGGAAAGCTTGAACATAATTAGATTTTCTTTTTACCTCCTTGAAACTGTTAAATTAAAGGGGATAGAGGAAAATGTTGTCTCCCTTAATTTTTCTGTTTAGTGTCTCAATTCTTTCTTTTAATGTTGCTATAATTGAATTGTATTAGATCTCCATATTGACAAATAGATTGTGTGGAGGAGTCTGTCTTGTGAATGTAGTAGGGGAAAATTGGATGAAAAATGCTTTAGAGTTCATCACACAATTCAGTTTAACTTCCAGTTTTAAAAGAAAATTTTTTACAAACGTAAAAATTTTGTAAAATTTAACTGATCTTTATCACTATGGTGAGGAGCACAAGCTGTGCAGTGCACAGTTAGAGTGACATTGTCAGAATCTTCATGGCTGTCACTTCACAAATCATGGCAGACAGTAAAGGTCATAATATGGGGAATATAAAAGGACAATTTTGGAGTAATGCATTTGCTGAATTACCCCCTTGGGAACCCACCCAGCTCTGTCCTGAGTCTGTGCTTGTAAAACCAAAGGCATTTAAAAATTCCAGCCGTGTTTGTTCAGGATTTTTGACTCTAGAGCTTGGCTAATCCAAACGTGCTGTGGTGTAACATGAACAGGCAGGAAATCACCCAAACAATGCAATTTATTTGTTCCATTTCTCATTTCTAGGTGTCCTTGCTGGTCACGATAACCGTGTCAGTTGCTTAGGTGTGACTGATGATGGCATGGCAGTGGCAACAGGGTCATGGGACAGCTTCCTCAAGATCTGGAACTGAAGTAGGTGAGTCCCCAGCTCATTAAGGCTGCTTTGGGCTCCAGGATGCTTTTTGCCAGCAGTGCTGTTCCTTGGTGCTGATCATTCAGGTTAGGAGGGCAGAGTGAGGAGCAAAGCCAAGCAGCTGGGGGGTTGAGGTGATCATTATTTTAATGCATGCACTGACGTTTTTCTGGTGGCTTATTTTTGACTACTGTACTCTCCTGTGTGGGTTTTTGAGTAAGTAAATGTCCTTGGGGAGGGGGGTGGATACTGCCTGGATGTGTCAGTGGTGGGGACAGCAGAGCTTGCCACTTGTTTGCAGTTTCTCAAAGTGCAACTCTCACCAGATGTTTCTGTGTGCCAGAAGAGCAGCGGACTCCACGACTGGAAGAAGTTTCCAACGGTTGAAAATTAAAAACGATAGCATATCCAATCCAACCATACTAACTTGGACCCCCATCCTCCCCAACTTCAAAGGGCAAGATCTTTTCCGTCTCCTGTTGCTGAAATGAAGAGCACAATTACCTTTCCAAGAAGAATTTCTGTGTTGTAAGCAAAATGAAATTGTGCATTCCTTTTGGGACCATTTTTTTTGTCTTGAGAATTTAAAAACAAATGAAACACTATCATAAAAAGCATGACCAGAAAATAAACTTGAGCATAATTGTGAAACAGTTAGCTTTCACTGTAGTTTCCAAGTTGAAGTTAAGGACTTTATCTCACACACTTGCAAATTTTAAAGTCATGTTTGTAGCAGGATTTTTTTCAAGTTTCCTTTTTAAATACATTTCCTTATGTATTTAATTGAGCAAAACAAGGGAGTCCTAGCCCAGAGCACCTGGGGGTTGTTAACGCTGTAAATTTAGTCCCTAATTTTTTTTATTTTTATTTTCTAGTATCACAGATAATTGTTGCACAAAACTTGGCATATATAGGATAATGTTAAGCAGTAAGGTAACCAAGCACATGCTGTAAAAGGTAATGAATGCTTGTTTAAAGAATCCTTTCACCTTTTATGGATTACAAATGCAATCCTTGGTCCCTCCTGCCCCCCCCCTTTTTTCACCACACTGATTTTTTTAATCTGTTTTGGTTTGTCCACTTGGAAGGGCAGTTTATATATCCTAACACTATCCTATAAGTCTCAACAACCAGGAATCTCTGTTTTCAAAAGAGACCTATCCTACACTTGGGTATTGAGTCAATTCTTTGTGTATGAAATGATGTACAAATCAATGTTTTGAAAATAATGATCTTGAACTTTCTAAGTTAAACAGAAAAAAAAAAACCTTTTTTGATTGTTTGCCATATTGGGTGGGTTTACTCTTAGAATCGCATGCTGTAGAAATGCTAAAAAGTGCATATTGGACTAAGTCCTTAGATGTTTTTTCTTTGAAGAAATAACCTGTTTAAAAACTGTAACCATTGTCGCTGTATTCATTTATTGTTGCTACTCTGTGCATAAATCTATGAAGAACTCCAGTACAAAGCNTGGGGTGTGGGAGGAGGGAACCTAGACCATCTTCTTTATAAATCAGTTCCTCACAGCCAGTTCCTCTTGCAGGATGAGTCCTTTGCATCTGATCAGAGTCATTTTTGTAATGAGCAGATTTTCCTGGCTTTCTTTTCAAATAAAATGTTAAAAGCAGCAGTGTTTGGACAGCAGATTGTTCTGTTAAACTTTCCTATCTTCTCACTGTATCCAGAAATGCTCCTTCCTAGCAGCAGTAGTAGCTTTTCTCCATTTTGTTTTTTCTGCAACATTCTGTACAAAAAATGTGCTGTAATTGTGCGTTAGGCCTGGATTTGGCATAAAAGATGAGTTCCCTCTTACTCTCTTTCATGAAACTACTCTGTAGAGCTTTCTCCACGCCCTGTATCCCTCTTCACCTTTTGTATTTAATTTTAAAGTCAGTGTACTTCAAGAAAGCTGGATGCAAGATAGATACTATATTAAAATGTAATGTTATTTAAGATGTAATAAAGCAGTTTGACATGAGTTTGGACTGATCTGTTTTGCAGCTTATTGTTCAACATGCAGAACATCTTCTGAGTGATGAAATAAACACACAAGAGGAGGGAATGCTGTCCTCAGAGAAATGGTTTGGTGTTTTTAAATGGTTATTGGTCAATTATTGGGCAGAGTATGCACTTAACTCGTAAATTCAGAGAAATATGGTTCATGAGGTGCACATCACAAAAACATTTAGTGCTGTAGGAGTGGAGCACCTGAAGTAGGAAATCAAAGCAAAATGTTGAGTAACTTCTTTTAAAACTTTTGTGTCCTTTAATAGGAAAAGAATTGAGTGGAACATCTTTGTGAGGATCTGGCCACAGCAGCTCTGTTGGCATGGTTAGATTGACAGGGTAAGAAGTTATTTTCATGCTCAGTAAGAACAAAGTCTCCATGAGGCAGAATTTTATCTAAAAATTTTTTAAAAAAATGATTTTGTACCCAGAGAAGCAGATTCCTGAAATGAGGTGTTAAAAAGCAAGTTTGTTCAACAATTTGGTATTGGTTGACTTGAGGGTTTTGTGGTTTTAGTGGGTAAAGTCCCATCTCTTGTTCTGATCTAAACAAAAATGAATTTTCCCTCATTTCTCATCAACCAAGAGAAATTCCAAAGCCTTGGAATACCAAACATGGACATTCTCTGCCCCAATGGAGAGGTTTTTAGAAGCTGAGAGTATGGAAAACACGATGGTGACATGACTTAACAGCAGCCATTACCTGACTGTGAGCACTGCACGAGACTGGTAAGTAGCTCATGGCTAGAAATGCCTAAATTTGGGAATTCAGATTTAGTGGTTTCCAGTTCCAAATGCTGTAGCTGTGGGGTGTGCACTCACGTGGAATATTTTTATTCCAAAGGATGTTTCGTGTGTGATTCTGTCTGGTCTGTAATAAAATCAATGATCTGTCTTACCTTCCTTAATCCCTGTGTTGAATTTCCATGTCCTGCCTGTGCTGGCAACAAAACACCTGCCAAGACAGTGACTTCTTGTGTCAGGAGGCTGATGTGCAGCCCCTTGGGATTGATTTGAAATACAAACAGTTGAAGTTGCCTCTTATTGGTCATATTTTTGTGTTAAATATGAAATTTTATTTGATTTAAGCATCTGTCATTGTGTGTTTGGTTATTCAGAGAGCTGCTACTGGAGGAAAATGGGCGTGCAAAAGGAGCAGCTCTGAACTCCTGAGTCTGGGGCAAAACTTTGAGTTTTGAATGACTTTAATTTTAGGATATACCCAAATCAAAATTATGTAATATTACCTACAAACTTCTGTGGGCTTTGAAAAGGTTCTGAGTTGGAGATAGTTGTGGGATGGGAAAGAGCAGTTTCCCCCAGCTGCTGGTGAATTTCTGGAGCTAATTTCTTATTTCTGGTTCAGATTCCATGACCTGAGAACACAAAACTGTGAGAATGGGATTGGAATCCTCTCGTGGAGTTTCAGGGGAGGGATGAAGGAAGAGAGAATAGATTTCTTAATCCCAGAACCTTGAGTTAAGACCTTTAGCATTTTTTGTGCCCCTCAAGGCCTTTAATTTCTTTATGAATTAAATAAAAGATCTGAGGTTCTACTACCAGCAGAAAAAAAATTGAGTTGGGCATTCTGCCTTTTGACCATGAAGTCCCCTGGAGTGTTTTAAATCAGCTGTGAAACACACTTAAAATGACTGACTGAATCATGCCCTATAGGAGCTAAAAATAGAATAATCTGGTTTCTGGGAAGTGGCAGAGTAAATAAAGAATAATAAAACCTGTCACTCGTGCTGAGCTCTGTGCCTTGGTCTGCAGCAAGGCAGGATCCTGTGTGGTTTTATGATTAACACTTTTTAGTGTAGGTGTAACCATGAATTCAGATTGGAGGGGAAAGAATAAAAGAAGTGGCTGATGAACAAGTTCTAACAGCAGCTGGCTATTTTTGCATGGTGCTGTTCTTTTCTTCTCTTCATGTAATTTCTCAGAGTCTGCCTCTGCTTTAACCATCAGGCTACTCAATGATGAGTTGGTCTTTTGACATTGCAGTCCAGTGTGTAAGAATTCTCCTGAAATACGTGGAAAGTTGAATTTGTCCTGTTCCAGGGTAGTATGAGAAAGCTTGGGAAAATGAAAGCCCAGATTTCAGTTTCCCTCTGGCAGAACAAGGATGCTTGGTGCACTCCCTGTCCCTGCTGCTGGGAACGGCCCTGGCACACGGCAGTTCCCAGAGGTGACAGCAGACATCTGCTGTCCTGCATCCCTCAGATGTGCTCTTTCCTTGCTGATTTACACATCATTGCTTTGGTCTATTTTACCTGAGGAATTTAAAAATTCCTGCTCTGTCTCCTGCCCTTCTGAGCTAAATGGGAATCCCTCATCCCTCCCCGGGGCTGGGAGAACTGAGGGCTTTGAGCCCGACCTGCCTGGCTGCTGATCCAGCCTAAACTGCCCGGGTTAAACCCTCTCTGCAGGGAATGCTGCTGGGACAATCTGCAGTTCCCATTTCCTGGCAGGAGATGTAACATGACTGGCACATTCCTGGCCTGGCCGCAGGGCCACAGTTGGAGCTGGGCTCTGCCTGCTCAATCTCTAACCTGGTGGTGCAGATAAGGGAAGAATTTCTTCCTGTAGCCCTCACTCTGTGGGTTAAATCAATTCAGTGGAAGCAGGAAAGCTTCAAATATTGATCAGCTTTGAGGTCCCAGATCAGGAATTGCTGTTTCCTTTTGGTAATCTGGGTTTATTCAAAGTAAGTTCATTAAAGGAAAGCCAAGCTGAATCATTCTGAGACTGCTCAGCTTTTTCTTCTTATATCAATACTAAAGAATCTCAAAAAAAACTAAATACTAAACTAAAAAATAAATTATAAACTGATCAATAAATTAAAGTATTTTAAAATAAAGGATAGTAACTGCATTGGTAAAATTACCCAGTATTTCACTTAGCTGGGAAAAACAGAAGCCATAGAAATGTGAATAAAAACAGAGTGAACTTCTCATTGTTTAGAGAGCTGGCTGCTCCAAACTCGCCCTTTTAGGAATACAGGCCCTGCTCAATACTCATTCAAGTAATTCCTGGCTTGACCCAAGACAATTTTGTCATAAAATAGAACAAAGAGAATCTTCCTGCTTTAATTATTCATAAGCCATTTGCTCTGGCTGAGTGCAGTGAGATGTGATTGACCCTGAGAGGGAATCATCTGGGGAGCTGGAAGTGCAAAATGAAAAGTTTATTTGATCTAACAGATTTTTAAATGGCAAATAGATGAGGGAGGGAAAAGTCTGTTTAAAAGGGTGGGGAAAAAGAAGTCTGTTAAGAAGGCGCTGAAGATGGGAAAATGCTGAGTTCCCAGGATCGTTGTGAGGAAGCTCAGACAGTGCAGCTCCATCTGGTGGTGCAAAGCCCATGAAATGAGTGGTCAGCGCCGGGAAAAACGTGTGTGACAGAGCAGCCTGTGCTGGATTTGGCTGCAGTTCGTGTTCCTGCACATGGAACCCCTCCTTCCTGCGTCTCCAGGGTCCATTGACTGCGTTCAGATTTTTCCATAAGGCCTTACAAACAAAACAAGCTTTTCCCAATGTTTACTTTTAGAAGGGATTTTCTTTCCCAGTGTTTTATGTAAAAACCTCAGCTGGTGAAGATGGAGAGGTTAAAAATGAGCCAGAGTTAACTGGAGAGGAGCTCTTGGACAACTTTAAATCCAAGTCTTATTTAAAAAGGATTCCCTGCATTTCTCTCCAGCCCCTCTCCCCCAATATTCCCAAACTCCCTCTCACATTTTTTGCCACGCTCTGTCAGAGCCCTGATGAGTATCTCTGCTCTTTTCAGCCTCCCTCCTCTCCTTTAGGTAGGAATGGGGACCTGGAGTCGCTAATGAAGATATTTTGATTGGCAGGGTGCTCGTGCTGATCTCAGCCTGGTGCCCTGTGCTGTGGCAGGGAAGTCCCTCTGCAGTGGAAATTTGGATTTTGCTGTCACACACACTCCTGCTGCACCTGAGAGAACCATCACATCCATTCCAAACCCTTGTTTATAAAAGCAAATATATTTTAAGATGTGTAGAATTCTAATATTTAAGGGTTTTTTTCTCTTTTGCACAATCAGGGTTGCTGTTGAGTGAGAAGCAGTAGGCAGCAGCAGCTCCTTTCCTACCCTGGCTGGTGCTTGGCAGGGTGAGTCATCCTGGAAAACACGTAACTGCATATATTTAATCTCAACTTCCATTGATTTTTCACCAGAGTTCCTTATCTTTGCTTTACTGATTTACTTTCTGGGATATTATAAGCAAAACTGAGAGAAGGTCCAATGGGAATAATCATGTTTGATCCTTGGCTCCCTGGAGCTGCTGCTCAATCCAATGGGAAGAAGCAGACAGGATTTAGAGTGGAGACAACATCTGACATTTAAAACTACTCAAGATTTGTAACTCTCAGTTACTTTTTTCTGTATTCTCTTTCACACAGAAGGTGCTCAGAATTCCCTGTTAGCACCTGAGGGTCTTTCACTTCACTTTGGGAAGCCAAAGTTCACCCCCATTCTGCCAATAGGAAGAAAAGAAATGACAATGGATGGTGTTAGCTGGAGTTGGAGGCATCCCCCTCCTGGAATCACTGAAAATTCAGCCTCACACTGATTGGTGCTTTTCTTGTGTTTAAGAATTTAACAATTCCTTCCACCTCAAAAGCAATAAAAAGCAGGTGAGGAGAGAAGCTGTGAGACATTGAGCTCTTAAGAGCACCGGTTCCACCTTCCCTCTGGCCCCTCCAGTTTTTTTTCAGAGCGCAGGAGCTGTTAACTGCTAAAATAGCTGCTGTTCTTTGCCTGCTGGGGATCTGAGCCTTGAATGAACAATAAGTATTCAGGGAGTGACAGCTCTGGGAGTGATGGACACCAGTTTGCACTAATGAAAGATCTGGGAGCTTTGCCAAGGATGACTGCATCACTTAATTGAACAATCCTATATTTCATCCGCCTCTTGCATCAGACGTGTGTTTAACCCACTGCGTTCTGAAATCTTGGCAAATCTTGGCCCAGGTGACAGAGCTGCCCAGAGAATGAGCTCTGAGTGAACTCTTAAGGAAATCCAGAGAGCCAAGAACCTTCAGCATGGAGAAAAACGAACGAGATTGATTGGCCAGGCTGGTGTCTATCAGTGGCAGCTCTAAAAAGTGATGTTGGAATTAAAAAATGATCCTTTTGAGCTGTTCTATCTCCTTCCCTCCTCCCAAGGCTTATTTCAATCAAGTGATAGCATCAGCCGTGGTGGCAGGAAATGGAGCAATTACAGATAGACCTCAAGGAACAGCTTATCAGAACTGAAGGTTAAACTTTCATAAGCAAAAGGATCATTCCTGTTCTTTGAAGCCTGTCACTGTTCTATCCACCAAGAGTAACTTAACCAGAAATACCAGATGGGAGCCAGGCAGCCTCTGACCTCAGCTCTGATCTGAAAGTGAAAGCTCCTCGAGTTGTAGAGCTTGAATTAACAGGGCTAATTTATCTTTCTCCACTAAAAAAAAAATAAATCCAAACTCTCGGGCCTGTTTTGTGGTGTGTCAGCTGTATTCACCTTTAAGAGTCCAAATTATCCTGTCAGGTCTTGGCACTTGAACCAGCCCCATCAATTAAAATCTGGTGCATTCTGGATGGGAAGCAGGCAGTTAAGGTTAGTGGTACCTCTGCCAAGAACTCCAAAACCCTGCTATCCTCGTGTTGGTTCTGAATAGCTGAACTTTTTTATATACTATTTCTAGTGCCTCACTGTTTATATTTTGAATGGGAAGCAGCAGCATTGGCAATATTTGCTTTTCCAGGGTGAGGTGGTTTGCAAAGAAGCCCCTTTACCTCATCCATTTTTTAATTTTTTTGAAGAAGGCCAGTAATTGTTAAACCTGTGCGTGCCTATTTGAACCCCTTTGATAAAGCAATGCCTCTATGTCTGTCCAGCTAAAAAGGTAAAACCTCCCAAAGTATCTCATCACATTCCTTTAACTGTAATATATTTGGGTGTGAGCTAGAGACAGCACAAATATTATTAATTTTAGTTTATTCTCATAGAGATCATCTCAGGAGTTGTGTCTGGCAGAGTTTTTATGGGGCATCCTCTGCTGTTTTAGCACAGGGATTTCTAAGCCAGTTCCTCCTCCTCAGTGCTGGTTTCTTGGGGGTGGTTGAGGGGGTTTAATCCTATGCTGTGTGGACACCCTGCCCTGTGGAGGGAGGCCAGACCATAAAATAAATAATTGTCTGGGCTCTTTGAAAAATTACATAACTGGGGAACTGCATCACATGGGAAAGCACCTTGGATCTTCCCAATTCTCCCTCCTTTTCCATGTCACAAAGCCAGCAGCTTCCATCATTAATGCAGAGCTCTTCAGGCTCCAGTGGTGAAACAGTGCTGGGGAATTTAATTTGTGTCCCACCCTTGCAGGAGGCTCAAATCCAGCCTGGGGATCCTGAGCAGAGCCCGTGCATTAAGCACTAACTCACAGCAATTATTTAGGAGCTTTCCCTGCCTGAGTGGTCAGGTGCTGTGAACATCAAATGCTGCTTTTCCGAGGCTTTTATGATATTTGAGGGCTGACTTCCAGCTTCTAGTCATAACTATGTGATTAACAATCAGCTTAATTACATCAAAATAATTTGATTTCTGGTCACTTACGTTGAAATTTTGGGCTCAGTGGGATGTTTGACAGAATGTGCTTGAATTTCCTGATTTTATAGAAGGAAACAAATATGAGGTGTAGGGAACAAGACCCTAAAGTCCATCAGAAGCTTTTTAACTGTGGATTTTGCCCCGTGCTGGGACGGTTTCACTGACACAGAACAGATGCTGCTCATCGATAACCGATCAATAAGTGCTGTATTTGACTCCTTTGGCAAAGTATCTTCCCATGAGGGGCGTGAAAACCGCACCAAACCCGCTGTGGTGCTGGATAATGGGACAAAATTCTCCCTTTTTTTATGGAAAACGTGGCCGTGAGAGAGAAAACCGGGATGCAGCTTCTGCTGCCACCTGGTGCTGGCGCCCAGTTTGGCCGGGGAACTGGTCCCAGTTATCCACGAGGCAATGTAAGGGTCTTTCTCTTGTCCAAGGGCAAATAAGACACTAAAATATAGGCTGAAAAAATATAGGAGATAATATGAATATATAAATATATATTATATAAGAATATATGGCACTGGTTCCAGTGGATTTGTGGGGTGTGGAGTAGCTCAAAGCACGTGCTGAGAGGCCACTGATGGAACACAGTGAGCAAACACCATAATTTCCCCAATAAATTATTTGTAGCAGCAAAGATGCCCCCAGAGCATCTTGTATTTCAGTGGTTTGGTGATGGACAGCTGGCTCTTGTCAGGGAACAGTTACAGGCAGTATTTCTGTAAAACCTGCAAAGCACCTCCTGCCACATCCTTCTGGCCTTCTTAGGCTTCACAGGGTGAAATGTGAATTTTCTGCATTAATTTATAGTCCGATGAGGAGGATTCATTTCTTCTGTACTAATCAATCTTTACAGCCAACGTGTAAAGGAGTTGCAAACCTAATTTTTTTTTGTGTTCCAAACAGACCTAAAAATGTCTGGGAAAGACAAAACTGAACTGACCTGGCTGTGTTCTCAGAAAGGTGATGGGAACAGCATTACTGAGCTCAGGGGAAAAGTTCATCTTTGGTGTTTAAAACCTTCTGAACTTGATTAAAACCTTTTGAGCTTAATTAAAACGCTGGGTGAGGAGCTTTGCCTGATGGCAGAAGCAGCAGAGGGCACTGCTGCTGTTCTTACAGAGCTCCTCGCTGGTTTCCAGGGTTTCAGAGAAACACAGAACGGGCTCAGGTCATCGAGTCCAAGTCTAGGATATCCCAAGAAGTGCCCAGTGTGGGGTGTGGAGCAGGGTTTAGGGCTGTGATGAGCAGCAAGTGCCCCTTCTGTCCCAGACTCAGGGTGTCCCTGCCCTGGGGACAGAGGGGTGACCCTGTGTGTGCCATGACTTGAGCATCTCTGCCCTGAGGGGTGACTGCACATGCCACGGACATGACAGGGATAAAACCGAGCCTGAGGAATGTGTGACCTCCTCAGGGATCCCCAGATTTCCTGTGGCTGGGAGTTGGTCAGCCGCGGATTTGTAAATGTGACGTTGCTGACCTGGCTAAGCGTTTTCTTGCACAACAGGTGGATGCTCAGGGACAAAACAGGAAAAGCAAACAGGATTCAGGATCAGCCTCGGTGCCTGGGAATCTGTCATGGTGAGGGGGGAGCACTGCCAGCCCTGGGAATGATGGAAAATTTGTTCTCAGGCAGCACAGGGAGAAATTGGAAATTGCAGGAAACTAAAAGGTACCTGCTGAATTCAGAAAAAGCACAGCTTTTAAAGAAGAGGTAAGAAAGGGGAATGAGGTGGAGGCAGGTCTGCTGGGAGAGGGCAATGTGCAAAGGTGTTATTTTGGATGATACTTGGGTGATTTTTTTAAAATACCAGTTTTTAAAAATATCTGCCTGGCCACAGAATTAGGAACATCATCTGTGAATGAAGAGGGAAGGTAAATGGGTGTCTGAGTGTAGTTAGTAATCACGAGAACAAACCAGTCCTGCCAGAATAGGCTGGAGCTTTTCCTTCTGGTACTTTTTCTAACAAAATGTTTTGGGGAAAAGAGAGGCTTCACTGGGGGCCCAGTTACTCTCAGCCTTCTGTCTGAGGCAGCAGGACCAGTAATTTTACCCAGGCTATTGTAAATGCAGGTGCAGAGCTCCTGAGTGTGTCATTCTTTCATCAGAAAAATTACCCTGCTCTTTTCTATGAAGAAAAAGGATCATTTAACTACAGTGCAGGATGTTCTTTTAATGTGGGGTGTTGGGGAGATTTATTTCCTTTTGTGCAGAGGGAAAGGATATCTGCATCACCTTTCTGAGAATTAGAACAAAGGGGGTGAATGGGAAGGTTTTCAAATGCATCTGTGGTCTGAGCATCTGCAAAATACATGGGAGTTGAATACATGAAAAGAAGAAGTTAATAATACTGGGCTATAGAGAATTCTGATGCAAATGAACCAGAAGTTGGCAGAGACCAGTCTCTTTTCATTTCTGTTTTTGACAGTCACAAGAGTGTGATGTAAGGCTCATATTCAGAATGAATCCTACCTTGTGCTGAAGCTTCTGGATTCCAGACTGATTTCCTCTGCATTTGTGTTGTTCTGATTATATCAACTGTTTTGCTGTTTCTGTTTTCAGAATTAGATTTAATTTTTCCCTTTGCAGAGACTTTTTCCAAGCCTTAGTTCTGTCTCTTCAAGTCCATGTTGTGTTGGCACTGGCCTTAGTTTGACTCTCCTCTTGGTGAAAAGCTCCACCTAATCCTCAACAGCAAATTGGATTCAGACACTTTTGAAGATCTTCCATCAAGATTTCAGGTTTTTAAACAAGAAAATTAATTTTTTAAGTGTCCTGATAATATCAAGTCACTGTTCAGAATTCTCTCTTGTGCTCTCAAAGAACTCCCAGGGCAGCACAAGCCTGAAGGTCGAAGGAATAAAGAGCCTCAATTACAAGAGGATGAGCAGCTTTTTTAATCCCTGGACTGTTTTGGGGTGGGGTTTAGCCAGTGTTTAATACAAGGGTGGAGTGTTTGATAAGCCAACGGCTGCAATGGAGCAGAGCCACACAGTGAGGTGATCTCAGTGACTTTGCTGACTGGGGACAACAAAGCTCTTGAACTTAAAACTGCAGAGTCTCAGTGCTGCAAGGAAATTTTTGGTAATGACCAAGCAACAAATTGGCTCCCTGGTGGCTCTGAGAGCAGAAATTGGCATTAAGTCCTGGTGAGCTAACAAGGCTCAGCCTCCCTGCAGGATGGATGTGTTTGCAGTGCTCCAAGGATTCTGGCACCCACTGAGCCAGCTGGTTTGGGATGAGGTTTTGCTGTGGCAGCCTAGAAAAAAAGAACGAGCCCCCCACTATCTTTATTCCCTTTGGAACCAAAACATAGTATTTCACACGTGTACAGAGCCTGCTGTGATAATCCTTTCCCTTGCCAGTAACAAAAACGGGGTTTGTCCTTTTTACTTCTCCTGTCACCTGTTGAGCTTGTGCCTGTTGCTATTTCAGCCCATTCCACAGCTGCCAGGGCCTGGTCCCACGTGATAACAAAGAGGAATCCAGTGCAGAGGAACCATCTCACTCTTGCTGTCACTCCTCAGGCTGTTTTCAAAGCCTGGGCTGTTAGGAAAGCTGGTGAGCCAACTTCCTCCCTTCCTGCAGAGGGTGTTTATCTTGCTCACTCGACTTGGGTGAGCTCTGGCAAGGAAAGGCCCCAGAACAACCAGTCCCCCCCTATCAAGGGCCAACTGGTGGCTGGAGTGGCAATTCCAGTATCTTTGAGCAGTTTGTGATGGCGTTGGGGTGTGCTCTGATGATAGTCCAGGTGATAGAAATAAGCCCTTTTCCTTGAAATACTTAGAGCTGGAGTTCTGTCAGGGATTCTGACATCTCTCCTGTATTCCTGCCATAAATGCTGGAAGCACTGGTGGGTTGTGGGCAGGAAGCAACTGCAGTTCTCAGACCTCCCCAAAGCAAAGGTATTTTATAGAAAACCAAGAGGTTTTCCCCACAGCTCCCTTCAGCCTCTCCATTCAGAATTGCAGACAATATTGACTCAGCCAGTGTGAAAGTTTAGCCTAGTAAAGGTTTTGGCTTCAAAGGGATCCTACAGAAAATAGAATTAATTCCTCTGGCCTGCACATCTCACTGGTAACTTGGTTTAAAATCCAGTGCTGCAGGATTGTGCTTGCAGAAGCATCTGGAAAACTGAAGCAACCAGAAGCTTTTAAATTTTCCAGTTCATCAAGCTGCTTTCCTAAAAAGAATCAAGGTCTGCTGTGAACCAAAGTCTTTCCTCAAAAGAATCACCAGTTTTCCTGTGAAATGGTGTGATAAGTAAACCAGTTTTTAAAATTATTTTTACTTACAAGTGGAAACTCATCCACTTCTGAACGCTTCTGGGGTGCATGCAACGACGCATTTCCTGTGTCAGGGAGATTACAATCTTGACAAGGTGGATAAAGAGGAAAGTAATTGTTTTTATCTGTTTTAAAGGCAGAAAAGCACACTCCATTAGTCACTCAGGGAGACACAGAGCACCTCCCAAACACCTCAAGCTGAATCTCAAATCTCTCTCTCCTCCACGTCCTGCTTCGAGACAGGAGGTAAGTCCTGGCTGCATATTTTGATACTCCCCTTCATGTTAGACTTTTTCAAAATCTCTCCACTTCTCTCGCCTAACTTTGCTTTCCTGGCTGCCAGCAGCTCTCAATCCTACCCTGACACTGTCAGAGATGATCTGGGGATGGAGTTTGGGTATCAGGCCAACATTCCCTCCTTCATCTCAGATTTATTAACCCTTGTGCAAGTCAATTAATGTAGTTCAGCCTCAAAACTGGGACAATGACATTTACATAACGATCGGAGGTGTTGGTAATCAGCCTGAATAATGAAAAGCATTTCCCTGTCTTTGTGTCAGTGTGTGACCATTGGGAAATAATTTATTTGTCACAACCATGTGCCATCATCTCCATCAGAATTTAGGCTTTGTGGTACCTTTTTACTTCTCGTGATCCCTCAGGAATTCTGAGTCATCAGAGGCTGTTTGAAATTAAGGTTGAGAGGTAAGAACTATGTTCTTCAACCCTGCTAGATGTTAATAGAGACAATTTGCTAATTGCTTCCTGCTCTCTGGAAATGCCTCCTGCTGGAAGGAAGCTTGGGGTGTAGGTGGAGGCTGAACAGAGCTTCTGTATCAGGCACATCTGTGCAAGTTGTCAAACAACAGCATTTCTGTGAAATTACCTCCTTTTTTTTTTTTTGTTATTTTTAGGAACTGAGAGGCCTGGTAAGGAATAAAAAAAAAGGCAGAATGTTTTTATGCTCATTTCTCAAGTTCCTGTCAACATTTCTCTTTGTTTTCTTCTCTGAGAGAAAGGAAGCACAACCTGCCTTAGAGTGCTGAGCTACCATGTTCTGCTCATGGTGTCAGAGAGGAGATGTTTAAAAGGGACCTAAAACTCTTCTGTTTCTCCTGTCACTGCAATCTGTGGAGGGAAGAGCTGTCAAAGCCCAGGACACTCATCCCAACACCCAAGCAGAGCTCCCAAGGTCGCTGCTGAACTTGCCCAGCTCAGAGCTGCTGTTTTAACTGCAGCCCTTTTATAAATAGGACAGGCTCAGCTGCTTAGCAGTCTTATCTCCACCAATTACCAGGGATAAGAGCTCCTCTGCTGCAGAGTTCAGGCCTCTTACAAAATGTTGAGCAACCGCAGGGAAGTTGCTGCTCTGTGGGAAAAACAACCTGCCACTTGAAGGGTTTATTTTTATTTGAGCAGCCAATGTAAACTGTCGTGGCTGTAGTGGGGATTTATCACTTTCACCCTGGTGAATTTGGAAAAGTCCATCCCAAGAGCTTCCCTGGTCAGTGAGTGGTGGCTGGCAGATCTTCTGTGTCTGAGCATCTCTCCTGGGATGGTTTTTCACTTCAGGTTTCAGGGCAATGCTTTGACTCTCTAAAGCTGAATTCCTGCCTAGTGTCATGTTCTGGTGTCCCTTTACACTTTGAGAATCCTTTTCAGGACACTAAAGACATTTGAGGCTGTGAGATATCATTAACCCCATGGAGCTGTGTATTGTTACCTTAGTTCCTTGCACACTGACCTCTGGAATGAAGGACTAAAGAGAAATTTTGGCTCAAAATCCTGTACTTTCAAGAGTTGTGTAACATGGCCAATGCTATTTTCCCATATCTAGCAACTGCTTCCTCTTTTTTGAGTTTGTTTCAGTCTTTACTGACCATCAGTTATTTCCAGCTCCCTGGTTCCCCAAAAACAAATTACTACATAAAGAAAGAGGGAAAAAAAATCCCCAAGTGCCACATTCTCATGTGGTGTAACATGCTCTTAGTGTGTGGGTTTATCCAGCAAGATCCATGCATGAGTGTGGCCTCTTTAAAGCAGAAGATGCAATTTTGAAATTACAAAACCTGATAGGTTTGGTAGCTGAAGAATTGTTTTCTTGCTGGCATCCATGCAGGGGCTCAATCCTACCTCTGCTGAAGTTGTGACAAAGCTCCTGGTGATTTTGACGTACCAAAACCTTTTGGGCTTTTTCAGTTCAAGTACAAACTGGAAAATGTTTTTTTTACATTTCACCGGTTTATGTCTGTACTTGAGATGGAGTGATCATCACAGAGTGGCGTGTCAGTTTTGTGTCAGAAAGGGCATTTACCAGATGATGAAAGCCCTGATTAAGGTAAAAGTTCATGACAGGTATTGTGGGGAGATGTAAGCAGGGTGTGAGGGAAGCCTGTGCCAACAGCCACACCCATGGCAAAGGGCGTGGTGTGAGTTGGAGGGGAAAAGGCTGGTGCAGAGGAGGGGATGGTGCAGTCTGTGCCGGACCTCAGAGGGCACGGTGGAGGTGAGATGGTTTGGAGACCTGGGATGGGGGCAGATGGGGTAGTTGGAGAGATGGAATCGTTGGAGTGTGGGAGTGGTGTGAGGTGAAATGGGTGGAGGAATGGGATGGCTGGAGGTGGTTTGGTGAGAAGTGAAATGGCTGGAGGAATGGGATGGCTGGAGGTGGGATGCTGAGAGGTGAAATGGCTGGAGGAATGGGATGGCTGGAGGTGGGATGCTGAGAGGTGAAATGGCTGGAGGAATGGGATGGTTGGAGGCAGGAGCTGTGGGATGGTGAGAGGTGAAATGGCTGTAAGGATGGGGTGGCTGGAGGAATGGGACAGTGTGAGGTGGGACAGTTAGAGGGTGGGAGATGGGATGGTGAAAGGTAAGATAGTTGGAGGGATGGGATGGTGGGAGATGGGATGTTTGGAGGGTTAAGATGGCTGGAGGTTGGAAGTGTGGAATTGCTGCAGGGGTGGATGGTAGGGTGGCTGGAGGTAAGGGCTGTGGGGTGCCTGAAGAGGTGTGAGATGGTTGGAAGGTGGAGGTGTGAGAGGTGTGGGTTGGTGTGAGGGGTGAGATATGGCTGGAATTTGGAGGTGTGAGGGGTGTGGGGTGGTGTGAAGGGTGTGGGATGGCTGGAATTTGGAGGTGTTAGGGTGGCGTGAGGGATGTTGGGCTGGTGTGAGGGGTGTGGGCTGGCTGGCCGTGTCCGATGCTCAACTTCCCACTGGCACCTCTAACGCTGCTATAACCCGCCGCGATGCCGACCACTCAGGCAGCCGCTACACACCCGCAGCCCACCCACCTCTCCCGCGGCTAATGAACGCTAATTAGCNCTCACAGCGCCCGCCGCCGCCAGCACCGCCGCGGGGCTCGACCCTGAGGGACGCCGTGAGTCGGGGCGCGGGGGAACCGCGCAGGGCAGCCCGCGGGGCAGCGCGGCCGTGCCGGGCGGCTCTGAGGGGGGAGCGGTGCGTGTGTCCGCGGTGCGCGCGTGTGTCCGCGGTGCGTCTCTCTGTCCCCCTCGGTGCGTGTCCCTCCGTCCCCTCTGCGTGTCCCTGTGTCCCCTGTCGCCGCCGGGGCCGCTCGGGCCGCTGTCCTAAGTGCCGCATTCCCGCACCCCGCGGGCTCCGGGCGGGCTCCGGCAGAGCCCGGGCGATCCCCATGGGCAGCCCCGAGGCCGGACACCTCTTCCCGCAGGGATGGATAACGGGCCAGCCCCGCTGTTTGCCCCGCTCAGGCTCCGGCCCTGGCTTTGGGTGGTTCGAGTGCCGTCCGTGTTGGGATTCCGGAGAGGAAGGGTTAACAGATGGGTTTGTGTTGCCTGGGCCGTGCACACGTGATGGTCAAACTGCCTTGGTTTTGGTGGAAATAGCATTTGGATGTGTAATCAAAACCTAAAATTGAAACTGCTGTCACACTGCTGGCTTTTAATAGGGGTTTAGTTTTTCTGCATGCACCCTGGAATATGAAGTTCTAAACTAAACCGAGCTTTGTCTGATGGAGTTGTTCCTTCTTTTTTGTGTGTGTGAGAGAGGGTTTAGTGCCTTCGGGATGGAGTCATAGGCATGTAACCTCTGCTGGAGTGCTTTATTCAGCAAAACACAATAAAAGAAAGCTCCACAGAGCAGAGTGATCAAGCACGCAGTGCTCTGTAGCAATGGGACAAGACGTACAGTTTTGGATAGAACATTGTCCTCTTATGCCCCAAGAGAAAGTCGATAATAAAGTACAAAATGAGTTTTGAATTACTGATACAATTTCTATGAAATCAGTATAAATGCTGCAGCCTTGGAGGGGGCTTAGAGCACTGTGAGGACTTTGTCAGGATGGACCCTGCAGTAATCCTTTAACCAGGATGATTTAGGGCAGGGCGTTTAACAGGAAAAGTTTGTTATGAAAGAGCAGCTTACAAGCATGGTCGTTATAAAATAAAATTAAATCCCTTGGTGATTTGCAGCCTTGCAGTTCCTTTGGGGGGGTGTCATGGGGTTGTATAAAGGTGGCTTGATGAAACCCTTGGGAAGTTCTGGTTCAGAGGAACATTCAATGAAATTAAAAACGGGAAACTACGGTAAAACTGGAGTTGGATATGTGTGAGAGGTGATTCACCTGGCTGTTGTGTCACCATCACAGATATTTATTGCTAGATGTTGACACTTTCTCAGTTGTCCTTCATTCTGCAGTGCTGGACACTTAAATACTTGTTTTTCTTGTGTTGTTTTTATTTTGGACATGATTTAAAACAGAGCAGCCTTTTCATTAGTTTGTTACCATGTGCTTAAAAAGTTTTTTGGATCCAATCCTGGAAGCTGTTCAGTGGCAGTTTTGTCTTATGTCAAGTCTGCTTATTCAATAAAGGTCTTGTGAGGGAATGTTAATTAAACAGTACATGGTGTAAGCTGTAGTTAAAACATCCTGAATTGGAAAGTATTACATGGAGGGAATATCAAGTTCTTAGGCTGTATTTAGTAGGTCTGTACACTTCTTACTTCCAGTTTTGTGCTAATCTGATTTTCTTTACTGTCAGCATCTGTCAGATGAACATTCTTCAGTCAAAGTCACATGGAAACACATCTTACTTATTACATAAATAATTCTTCTCTGCCTCTCTTGCCCAACTAATGGGCACAAAATTTACCTATCAGCTCCAATTGTCTAAAAATAAAGGTAGCTTTCAAAATTGCAGGTCTGTTGCAATGGCTGTTTCCCAAGCTGTGCTTACAGGTGACAGACACAGTGATGAGTTACCCCCAGCTAAACATTGATACCTTTCAAGGGCAGGATGCTATAAATCATTAATGGCTGGCAGTAATTGCACCTCTTTGTAGTGCTGCTCTCCTTGGGTATGCCTAAGCTACAGCAGGAGCAAAAGCACTTTCTAATTTGATTAGGTGCTGGTGCTGTCTAATTTAGTAATGAGTTCAAAATGACAGCTGCATTTAGTTGATGGTTTTGTTATCTGCAGGTTGGGGTTCTGGGGAAATTATGGGGTTTGCCATTCTCTGGGGACTTTCCCCCCAGATGTCCTCATTGTGTGATGATTTCCCAGAGCCACAGTCCATTTTAATAGACATTGCACCAATGTTTAGTTCCTCTCTCTGCAGGAAGAGGTGGGAACTTCATCCAAAGCAATAAAACTTGGAAAAAACATCTGCAAATTTTTACTGAACCAACTTCCCCCCCCGCCCCGTGTTGGAATCAACTGACTTGAGGAATGTGCTGTTCCTCTGGGCTGCACTCACATGGATACTATTTGTTTATGGTTTAGTGTTTGTTCATACTCTGAAAGTTGGTTTCTATTTTTATTCTGATAAGGCTTCTTCTCTATTTCCTGCAAGTAATGATGAGAACTTGCCCACAAGATCTCTAGAACTTCTGCAGTTATTTGAAGTTTGGGTTTTGAGGTTTTTGGATTTTTTTTACTTCTGCAAAGCTGTGCTCTAACCAGCTGTTTATCTTTCATTTGTGCTGGTTGTTCGTGGAACTGAAATACCGCGCATTTGTCCTTATTTTGTCCTGTTTGTTTTGGATCATCTCTCCAGTTTGCCAACAATGTGTTAAGGACTTGGGTATTGTCCTCCAGCTTGTTTTTGTCTCTCCTCAGCTTGATATTAACCTCTTTTTTTTTTTTCAAAAGCTGAGGCTTATTTCTGTGGCATTATCTGACAGGGTTGTTTTTTTTCTCTTAGAGTATTCTATTTCATCTGTTCAATATATATATCACCTCATAGGAGACTTTATTGTTTTTTTCCTGAGCCTTGATTCTTTAGCACATATTTAAAGCTTTTTTTTTTTCTTTTCAATATCTAAAAGAAATTAATTTTATCTCTTACGTAACTGAAGACACGAATCTGTGCTGGTGTTGAAACAACTTTGTACTGAGCCTCTTCTCAGTCTGGGAACACTCTGGTCATTTTTAATTCCAGGAACTTCTGATTACCTTGAAGAACTTCCCATATTTTTTGGAGAAGTCTTCATTAGTGTGGGTGAACTCTGTTTAGTGTAACATGCTCCTCCAGATTTTCTTTGCAGGAACTCTAAAGCACTTTAATTGCTGAAAAACAATTATAAAAACCACTGAGAAAACTCCACCTTGGTCAGCAGTTCTGACCACGGAGCAGGAGTTGCAGAAAGCAGGGGAATGGCTCAAAGCACCAGCTCATCTCGGCAGCAACACTCATCTTTTGCACAGCTCCAGGAGTTTCTTGATGTTAGACACAACTCCAGTGATTTTTTTGATGTTCAGCATGTTATCTGCTGAGGGAAGAGGGATTGTGTTAGCAAAGCTTCTGTTTTCCTTTGAGCCAGCTGAAGCCATAACTCAAATTTAAAGGGATTTAAAGGAAAGCTCTGTTACCTTTGCGGATACTGAGATTTTACCTCTCCCTCTCCACCGCAGGGATTGAATTTCTCTCTGGCTGAAGTTCCTTCAGTTCCAGCATGGAGATGAGTCGGGAGAAGCTGTGTGCCAGCAAGGCTGATGGGAGCTCAGACTCTGCCTACCACTGCTCGGCGTGTCACGGCGATGAGGAGTGGGGCAGCACGAGCCGGGGGCGAGCCAAGTCACGCAGTTTGTCAGCTTCACCAGCCCTTGGAAGCACCAAAGAATTCAGGTGAGGCCCCTGCTCCTTCCCCTTGTTGCTAAAATATATGAAGTGCACTAAATTTTAATGTTTTTTTAATATAGCCATGATGGATTCTTAAAAATGCACCTCGGTTCAAAACAAAGGCGGGGAGTTGAAGGGGTATTGACTAAGAGCAGTCTCAGAATCAAAGTTTCATGGCTTGTCAAAACAGGTGTCTGTACCTCAAAGTCTCAAAAACAGAGCTCAAAGTCTCCAAAAAATAATCCATCAACTGCAGAGACAATTCTTGAGATTTTTACAAAAGCTCAAGCCAGAGCTTTAGTGCTGTGCTTTAAAAACCTTTGTGTTAGGTTACGTATGAGGCAGCAAAAAGTTGTATTTGCGTTTCAGAGAAGTGAGAAACACCCATTTTTTTTTGGACCAAAGTTCTGATCTCATTGCAGTGCTGCTGTCATGTGGACAGGGTGGGTAGAACTTTTGATTTGGTGATCTTTGGACCCGCTGTAAATATTGAACAGCGGGCAGGGGCAGCGCCGTGTCTTGCTCTTGTGAGAGGCACAGCAGGACTTCACTTTCCTTGTGCTGTGACTGTCCCTAAAGCATGGGCAGAGCCATGAGGGAGCTGCTCAGCAGATGGAATTTCTGTTCAGAGCTCCTGCTTTGCTGGTAGGAATGTTCTTGGGAGGCAAGAGCACACACGGGTGAGGCTGAAGAGCACAGGGGGTGGCTTTGTGCTGAAGGGAGGCAAACTAAAAGCCTTGAAAGGTTAGGAAAATAACTGCTCTGTGTTTGTAGTTCAGTGTATTTGATACTTCTGGGAAATGTTTTCTGAGGGCTGTGCTCTGTGGTAGCTCTGGTGATGTGTGTATGGTCAATATATAAAATTTGGTATTTAAATTGTGCTGTAAAACTGGTGGTTTTCCCTTCTCAAACCTTTCAGTCAATCCGCATAGAAGACCATGCGGTCTCAATTTTGTGTATTATTTTCTAACTAAACAGCTGCTTTTTCAACCAGAAGAGCTCTGTCCGTTGTGGGTTTGAATCAGGGTAATTGCTTCTGAGATTTTCCTTCATTAGGATTATTGTTCTGCAGTCATTCACTGGCTGTCTTCATTTCAGAGCTAAATTGTCTCAAGGCATTTGCAGGCTGTCAGGAAGTGCTGCTCTCAGGCTTCCTCTCTGGTGTTCAGCTCCAGGTAGCTGCCCAGCTGCTGGGAACTGATAAGTAGATTTCCCTAAAAGATGAATAATTTCCAGGGCATTGCTACTCATTCTTAGCAAAAAGGCAGCCTGACTACGAATAACTTGAAATTCTGTTCACTCAAGCACTTTATTGAGCACTAAAAAAAACCAGTGAAATCTCAGGGAAAAATTACACCAGTTATTAAATAGGGCTTGCAGAGGAAACTTTTAGAATGTCATGAAGGTCAGACATGGGTATTTAATGCCTCACATGGGAACAGAATTTGGCCAATTACTGGGAGTGGCATCAAATAATGACCTGTGCTGGGAGAAAGCAAAAATTACATTTATCTGGGAGAAGCTGGAGTGAAGCAAGAAGTGGGAGGGTGTTATTTAACTATCCTAATGCCAAGGGTAATTGTGCACAAGCTGATAGAGACTTATCAACCTTTTGCCCATATTGACACATTAATCTCTTGTTATGTCGGTCCTTGCTCATTTTTCTGTTCCAAATAAATAAGGTGAACTTTATAAAACAGTAATGCTCTTATCTGACTTGCCTGGAGTTACAGATGGAAAAGAAATTATTCTGGTTTTGTTACTGGAATTCAAATCTTAGACTGGCATATTTTATTAGGCAAGGAACAAATAAGATGTTGCTGTTGTTCCTTAATTATATGTTTAACCTGTGATCTGGTTTTGATTTTTATTAGATTTCTAAGGGGTTTTTTAGCTCTAGGAGTGAGTCATCAGGCTGGTCTGAGCTACTTTGTAACACACAATAGAAGGCACCAGCAGTGATGATTGTTACAAGCAAGATGTGATTGAATTAAGCCCAGGAAAGAAATGTTTTCCCCTTCTTTATAATGGAATAATTCTAATAGCAGTCACATAATGCTTCAACAGTTCCATGACTTGAGCAAATTTTGCTCCCAGTTCCAGCTTTGCTGGAGGAGTTTGGGAGGGAGGTGAGGCAGAAGAGTTTTGCCTTTCTCCAGATAATCTCCTCCTAGAGCCAGGAATAACCCTGTGTCCTGGTGGATTCAATTTTGAGGATAAATGACACCTCAGAACCCCTGTTTATGTGAAGACAAAGATTTTATTAGAGAAATAAATGGGGGGAAATAGCAATTTCTTTTTAGCCTGTTGAAAATTGCCGCCTGATACTGCAGATACAAATCTCCATGTGCCTTAGAGTTGAAGAATTTGTTTGGTTGATTTGTTAGGGTGTTTAAATGACCAAGACACACATGACCATGCCAAAAACATCTGAAGGTGTTGGAGAGCTCCTTGTAAATGTTGGTCAAGTCACACACTGGGAAACCCAATGTCTGTGCATTACTGC
>VZUA01054963.1:0-19729 GCA_013401035.1 Horornis vulcanius
GCAGCCCCAGCAAGTTGCTGATGGATCCCCACATGGAGAGCACTCCCTCCAGGAGGGGAAGGCAGGTCACAGCCTATCACTCACACAACCTTGTGCCAGACACAGTGTCTGTGCCAGAGTCTGCTATCAGCACCTGTCAGATGCCTCCAGCTAACCCTGGACAGCTCCACACAATGTGTCAGTAGGAGCAGAGCAAGCTCAGCAAGTCTCCAAGGGGGCTCAGCCCCCACAGGATCCAGCTCCTGCTCCAGCAGAAAGGTTGGTATCGACACCCACTCTCTGGAAAACACTAAGCTGCCTCTTTCAAAGCACAACAGACCGTACTTCCATTTTTTACTCCATGGCAAAACAATACCAGTAAGTCACAGAGAGGATATGCATTCAGCAGAAAGGATTTCAGGAGGTCATTTGCCAAAGGAAGGTGTCCCTGGCATTTGATCAGGGAGGAAGATGGGATGGCACAAAAGCACATCGGTTGCAGGTACAGCAAAAGAGAAGAAAGCCGAGCAGAGATGCAAGAAGGGGCCACGAGGGGCTGAGCCTTTAAAAGCACAGATAAGCAGTTTGATCTACAAAGCAGCCTGTGTGAACAAGCAACCTCATCAACAAGACAACCCTGGGGATGCTCCACCTGTGCCTCAAGTCACAGGCTTCTGCTCTCCTCGGTGTGCGGGGAATGAGATTTGTTCCCTCCCACTTCCCAAGCAGTTGGGATCGTGTCTCTTGTTTGTTACTTGGACTAGGACCACGGATGGAAAATATTCACTCCAAGAGGGCTTTTCTGCAGACACAGCCCTGGTACAGCTTTTCCTGACAGCTCAAAGGGCTTGTGAAGAGGGCTGGGTTTTTCCCCCCCTCTCTGTTATGTTCATTTTTAATGCTTTGTTTCCCTAGAAGTGCTCTGTGAATGGTTGGGAACAAGCGAGATCATGACAAAGACAAAACTCAAAGGTGAAATGCAAACAGCAGAAAGCAAGAGAAGCATTTGACAGCAGTTTCTACTGAATTGAAGGAACAAAAGGGGGGCACAAAGCCTGTTAGGGAGAGACTCATTATCCCTGATCCCCTCCATGAACTACAGGGGAGTTTCTCATTCACATACTGGCTCATAGAAGGGAAGGCTGGACTCAACACAGTACTTCAAAAGATGAAGACTGGATTAAACACCATCATCAGCTGCCCTCCCACACCAGAATGAAGCTATAAACACAGGGCCCAGTCTGCTGCCCATTTTGCCTACATCTTTATACATCACTCTCAGCTTTCTTGCACAGCTGTGATCAGTAGAAATGTATCCAAGAATCTCTTCATTGCAGCACAGACCAAGGGAGGGGGATTCAGTGTGCAACAAGGAAGCAAAACTGGCAGGCAATTCGTGCTCTGCGGATTGGCAGCACCCAGAGAGCCCTCAAGGCAGCAATGACACCACTGAGGGTGCCTGCCCTTTCTCTCTGGCTCTGCTATGCCCTGAGAAGGTGAACAGCCATTAAAATCAGCTATGGCAGCAGGCAGGGACAAGGGACAGCCACTTTCATGCAAGGGGAAAACTGCGTGCTTTCTGCCTAACACCTTGGAAGGGGGGATCCTGCCCCACAGGTTAAACCTCCCAGCCTAGCTGAAATCTCCCAGCCCAACCCAGCATCCCTGTGAGCTCTGCAGGCCCCAGGACTTTTACCAGGACCCTGGGCAAGGCAGGTGCAGCCAGTGACACACCCTGAGGTCACAACTGTCAAACCAGAGCTTGCACAACTCAGCTACAGCCTGGGCTGAGGTGATCGGTGCAATTAACACAGTCTGAGACATGAGAAGTGACAGGGACAGAAGTGGCTTAGCCACAGGTTTTCCTACAGAAAAACCACTTGGGGAACAGGAATGGTACAGACATCCCAGCCTTTTGCCTGCAACCAGGAGGGAATACCACAATCATTACTGATTCCCCACCACATTCAGCCCAATTGCTCAATTTCCCATCCACCAAGCACATCCAGAGTCTCTGCATCCTGAGGGGAGGATGGCACCCTGACATTTGCATCCCCAACCATAGTCCAACCACATTCATTCTCCCTTGGCTCCCAGATAAGCTACCAATTCATTCCTCACCCAAGAAATACTCACTGTACAGCCAAAAAAAAAAAAACCAAAAAAAACCAAACCAGGCAGGAAAGGAGTGACAAGGGGATCCAAACTCTTCTCCTACCTCTGAAACTTTGTATTCACAGGTCAGCTTCTTGCCCCTGACACCTTCGTTCAGAGTGAGGATGAAGCCCATGTAGTCTGCGTATGCCTGCAAACACAAGGAGAGAGCAGAGCTTTAGGGACAGCCCAGGGTCTGTCTGAGCACAAACACAGCACAGGAGCATCCTGCACCCCAAGGGAACCTTTCCCAACACACAACACTGCTTCCTTGGAGACACCTGGGCGTGCAGGGCTTGCTGTGAAATTACTGCTCTTTTTGGCAGCCCTGGCAGCAGAAGGCAGGTGGTGACTGCATCGCTGCAAAAATTACAGAAAGGAGAATCCTAAAAATGCTTACACTGACCCCAAAATCATTCCTTCAGCTCCTATCAGGTCAAGTTCAAACTCCTCAGTTCTGCAGAGTCTCAGCTGTGCCCAGGCATGCTGCTCTGCACTGCTCCTCCCAGACCTGTGCTGTTACCTTCCCCTTCCCCCTTGGACTCTTCCCCCGTGCTCACGACAGGGAAGCAGGAGAGAGCCCAGGCTCCTCACTCCCCCTCTCTTTAAATTTGCTGCTTTGGAAGCATCATCTCCAGTGCAGCTCCACAGCAGCATGTTGCCACTTCTCCCTCCCTGCATCAAAATCCTGACCAGGAGCAAATCCTTAAACCCAAGAGACTTAAACTGGAAGCTGCACCCAGAGGTTTGCTTGACACCTGGCTATAACCTCAGCTTCTCTCAAGGCATTTCACACCACTCATCAAGTAAGAATTTGCTCCTAGGAGGTGGAACAAGTCTGGGCCAACACCCCAATCCCTCAAAGGCAGAGAGGGGAGAACCTGTTTGTTCTACCAGATCCATACAGGCTGTAAACAAAAATTATCCAGGAAATTGAAGGGCTCAGCTCTAGAGTCCTTTCCAGAACAGCAAAGGGGGAAGGGACCAACCCAGGCTGGTGCTACCAGGGCCAGGCAGCAGAATCATGTTTAAAGTGAGCTCAAACAGGGCTGGGTAAATCCAGTTTAGTTATAAAGTACAGGCCAGGTAGGATGAAACAGTCACCAGCTTCTCATTCAGCTTGTTGGGAGGGAGCAGTAATCATTACTGCCAAGTAATTTTCCTACAAACAAGCATGAACTTTTCTGCTGTAAAACACAAACTCAATTATTTCCCATTCTCTGCCCAAACCTCCTTTACTTCCTGGCTGTTCCCAGAGCAGACCTGGCTGTCACCAAAAGATCAGCAGCATTTCCCAGTCTTCCCTGTCCCCAGAGCCATACCTGAGATCGCTTCCACTTGGCCATGTCGGAAACCACATTTATCTCCTTTTTGGGGACGATGAAGCATTGCTGGATAGGAGGAGCCACCTCCTCAGAGGCACCTGGGAGATGCAGAAAAGAGGTAAAACAGAGGCACTAGAGAAGGAGAAATCTTCTCTTTTTCTTTCTTAGAAATGAGCTTTATTTCTCAGGAGATACAAAACACACAAATCCATCCCAACTGGGCTGTAATCTCATCAAGTCCTCCTCACCAACATCCTTCTAAGGACGCTGCAAGCCTTCAGAAAGAAGCATTATGTCTGTTTGCATCATTAAAGATGCATTTCCCATTTCAACACTATAAAGGAACCTGGGCACTAATGTCAATTTATTAATTCTGTCAGAGTCACTCAGTTCACCTTTTTAATGCCAGGAAATCAGCAGGCACTTATGCAGCACCAGCTGCCCTGACACACTCCAGCAACTGCTGTCCACAACCCAGTCAGTGCAAACTCCCTAACAAATACCACCAAACTCTAACTCGTTAAAATATCATCAGCTGCATTTGGAAAACAACATCCAGAAACATCAGCAGCCTTTTCCACAGTACACTCTAGTAGGCAGATCAGACTAAAAGGAATCCAAAGTCCCAGGAAGCACACAGAGTCTGCTATAGATTTGTCATACAACCTTTGACAGTAATTTGACTTCTCTGCCTTTCACATTCCCCATGCACAGAACAAATTCAGCCTTATCTCCTGCCCTGAAGATTGCAATGTTCAGTTCCTTCCTGCAGAAGTTACAGCAAAACTTCCAGGTACGAGGATGAGAGGAACAACATGTGATGAATTTAAATTAAAGACACGTGTGTCTCTCTTCTGAAAATTCAGCACACAACTCACAGCGACTGGCACCATACCAGTGGAGTTTTGTTTTTTAAGAGTTTAAAACATGAGAACAATGAAAAAACTCCTGAGCAGTGATGTGAAAAGGCAAACACTGATGTGTCCATCGGTACAGGTGACACATAAATCCCAGTGTCCTGATCTGGGTGTTCGCCATTAACAGAACTCCTTTCATCTCTTTGTGTTTATTTCTCAGCCATCACTGCTTCTGACCCACACTTTGTGCAATTCTTCTTGGGGAGGAGACCAGAAACATTCAAGAAAGGAAACAGTGAGGGCTGCAGGGGTTACAGTATTCTGGGATGAATACATAGGAGTCCAAGCCTACTGGTGTGATAGAGCCGGGAGTGCTGCGGACAGCTTGGACAGAGGAGGCACTTTGAGGCTTGTGTCACAGCGTGAGGAGGGGCAGTCAAAGGCCACCCAGCTCAGCACGAGAACCGGTCACAAAACCGGGCAGGGGGTCCCAGGGATCCCGATCCAGAGGCTCAGTCCCGACCACTCACCTCGCCCTGGGGTGGTGCCAAGACTCATGGACCCCAGGTCCTTCACACCCTCAGCAAACCCATCCCGCTCTTCCCCTCCGCGGGCCGGGCGCTGCTGCCGCCGCCTCCCGCAGCCCGGGCCCAGCGCCCTCAGCCCAGCACCCCCGGAGCGTGCGGCCTTGTACCGGCGCTCCCCGGTCCCGAGCACGCCCCTGAGAGACCCCAAGCGCAGCCCACAGCCCGGTGGTTCCCAGAGCCCCCCGGCCGCCCCTCACCTGTCCGCCGCTCGCTCTCTGCCATCTTCCCGCAGCCCGGCCCGGCCGCCCCTCACCTCCCACCTCCGCGCAGGCCGAAGCCGCCGGCGGCCATCTTTGAGCAGGGCACGCCGCCCGGCCCCGCCGTTCCCGGGGCTGTCACAGGGCGGAGCGGCCCCTGCCGGCCACCGTAGTACTCACGCCGCCATGTTTGTGCAGGGCGCGGCCTTCCCCACCCACGCCGGGGAAGGACGGGTGTGCGCGGAGGGGAGCGGAGGCGCGGAGGGGCGAGAGAGAGGACCCTCCTCACCATCTCCAGGAGAAGGCAATGGAGAGAGGGGCCGCAACATGGCTCTGACACCGCTCACGGCGCTCCCTCCGCTCAAAGCATCACTGCCCTTCCCAAAGATGGCCACGCGGGATTCGCCCCACTCCAAGATGGCGGCGCGGCGGCCCCGCCCCGGGACGGTGGAGCGGCGGCGGCGGCGGCCGCTGTGTCCTTGCGGCGGGCCCGGGGCCCGGGGTGTGGGGCCATGCTCGCCTTGGTGGCCAGGGCTGCGGTAAGAGTGAAAGCGGCAGGGGCGGCTCCGCCAGGACCGGCTGGGGACGGGGCTCGAGGTGGCGGCCGGGCGGGTCTCTGCACCGGGCAGGGTACAGGGTGGGTGGGCGGCCTGGCGGCGAGCCCGGGTCCGTACGGGGCCTTTAGCTGGGGCAGGGCAGACGGTGGCTCCCGGCGGTGCCACCTCCCCCGGGAGTGGGGCAGGGACACTGCCGAAGTCAGGCCCCCAGGCCCACTGGTTTCTTCCCGTGCTTGGCGGCAGCGTGCACGGGTAAAGCTCTCCGGCACAGAGATGACAATCCCAGAATTGCTGGGGTTGCAAGGGGTGGATCTCTGGAGATCACCCTGTCCAACACCCCTGCCAACGCAGGGTCACCTGTGACAGGTGACACAGGAACGTGTCCAGGTGGGTTTGGAATGTTTCCAGACAGGGAGACTTCACGCCATCCTGGGCACTAGGGCACAGTGCTCTGCCATCCTTAATGTAAAAAAGTTATTCTTCATGTCGAGGGCAGACTTGTGTTTTAGTTTGTGGGCATGACTCCCTCTCCTGTCACTGTGCACCACTGAAGAGAGTCTGGCACCACCCTCTTGCCACCCACCTTGATGATATTTATATGGATTGTTGAGATTCTCTGTCAGCCTCCTCTTCAGATTAAACAGGATGAACTCAGACAGCCTCTCACTCTCCTCATACTAGATACTCAAGTCCCTTAATTATCTTTACATCCTCCTCTGGACCTTCTGCAGCAGTGCCTTGTCTCTCTTGTACTGAGATGTCCAGTTGGGGCTGGACAGCAGGGAGGTGGCTGCTGGACAGGGAGGGGCCAGGGAAGCCCATGCAGATGGCATCANCCCCCAGCAAGTGGATTTCCTTTCCCACCAGTCTTGCAGGCTCTGGAAAAGGTTCTTTGCTGTGTTGGAACATGGCTTGGCAGCGATGCCAGCCCACAGGCTGGCCCTGTCTGCACACCCTGCTCCACTGGTGTTCATTTCCCTGTTGCTCATGGGGAGGGTTGGGCTGTTCCCTCTGTTTGCTGCCAGCTGCCTCCTCAGCTCTGGTCACTGTTCCTCCTACCACCAAATCCTTGAGTTTAACCCCAAACCAAACAAGCAGGGGACAGAAAAGAGGAAGGATAATTGCATTCCACATTTTAACATACAGTGGCTTCCATGGGTTTGTTTTGGGATTTTCATTGTTACCCCATGGAAAATTTGCAGCTGTTTGCTTTGGAATCATCATACTCTATTCAAGCTATGCAGACTGCTTGTTTGCCCCTCAATTCATTAGACAGAACGAAGGAGGGTCTGATATTCCTTGTACTCTCTTGCCCTGCTGTGGAGACAGTTTTTGGTTGTTTGTTTGGGTTTTTTTAAGAGTTGACAACCGATAACTGCCCAAAATCTCAGCTTTCAATAATGACCACATATGCATGGGGAGTGAGGGCAACAAAGGCACTGCCCACGGTGCCACCTCCAGGACATAACCTGCCTAAGGTCCAGGTACCTCCCCCAACAGCCACAGTAGTTGCATGGTTCAGGCAAAGGCTGAAGGAACAACAACCCCACTTCTGCCCTAGCTAGAGCCCAGGGCTTGGTCAGAGAGAGGCTCTAGCCAGGTATTGATCAGCTGCCCAGAGGGGCACCTTCAGGACAGTTGTTGCAACCCAATGGTTTGGTAATTCCTGTCCCCTGCCGGGGCTGTGCCAGCCCCTGAGCCCTCTGATTGGAGCAGTCACGTGCAGTTGGCTAATGAGGTGACGCCCTGCATGGGCAGCACATTGTCAGGTGGAAGAGGAGACCCAGACAGGCCGAGGGAGAGGTTTACGGTCTTTTCTGTCCTACCAGCCATGGATAGGAAGCAGAAGCAAGCAGAGAAGGTACAGTATGCCCAAGCTGCTGAGATCAACACCTTTCTTTTCCTCCCAGTTCCACTCTTCTTTTATGCTTCAGTAATTCCTCCTCCTGTTGTTATTCTCATTCCTTCTCCAAACCTCAATCTCACAGCTCTTTCCAGATCCCACAAAGACCCAAATGCCCTAAAACAGGGCAGTTTCTCGGGGGGCTTTGTCATCTTGTAGATCTAGCTCTTTCTTCTCTGTGCTTAACTGCTGGGAGGATGTGTGGGAACAGCTGTTTTCTCACTGCTTAGGAAGTCAAAGGGAATGTTCTCAGTGGCTTTGCATCCTCAGTACACTGACAATGCAAAGTCCAGAGTCCTGCAGGAGCGTCTGATTCAATAGATCCATGGGAGAGGGAGGTGCAGAGGGAACTGGAAACCTTGAGAGTACTGTTGAAACATCTTCAAGCTGAGGAATGTCCAACCCTGTTCATCTAAAAGGATGTTGTTACTCTTTTTGGGGAAAACTGGTGAGTTGATTTCCTGGTGAGCATTTGGGTTTGCTCCGTTATGTTTCTCCATCCAGGGAAGTGGTTGATGCTTTCTAAGGCTTTTGCTCCCACATGAACCAGCTGGATCACAGGAGCCTTTTGGCATAACCCACAGTTTCCTGAATAGACAGAGAAGAGGCATTTTAATCCTGCCCCAAATTTAGCTAAATTCTGCCTCTTCAAAGCCAAAAGGGTACTTGGGTTTGGCACAAGGGCTCTGCTTTTTAGCCTTATGCTTTTGTAATATTGAAAGTTTCTGACAGTACATAAGATTATTTTTTCACAACTTTCCTCCCACTTACCATGGGATGGAAGGGTTTGACTTTGTCCGTCACATGGAGACTCTCAGCTGGAAGGTGTCCAGAGTGTGGGGAGATGTGTCATTAACCCAGCAGCATTTTCTCTGAGGAGCTGGGAATAGGTATCTTGGGAGATGGAGTTTCTTTTTCACAGCTTTCCTGGATGTTCTGCACCCTCTCCAGCACACAGCCGTGCTCTGCTCCCAGGTTGGGACAGCCTTGTGCCCACAGAGAGGCTGGGATGGAAACTCCTAGATCCAAGTTCTTGGCTACCTTGGGGGAAGTTTTGTCTCGACATTTGCTCTGTGCTTTGCAGGCCAGGCCCTGTGGCCTGCTGAAGCAGACAGCTGTAAGCAAGATCCCGGGCAGGTTCCAGCTCCACCAGGAAGCGCTGCCCCACCTGCCCGTGCCACCACTCCAGCAGACACTGGATCGGTACCTGCTGGCCCTGCAGCCCATCATCAGCCCCGAGGAGCTGAGCCACACGCAGAAGCTGGTGGATGAGTTCCGCAAGCCGGGAGGCGTCGGGGAGAGGCTGCAGAAAGGCCTGGAGAGAAGAGCCAGGAAAACAGAGAACTGGGTAGGTCAGGGCTCTGGCCCCAGCTCTGGTTAGGGAGCGCAGAGGGCTGATGTGCATCTCTTCTTTGCCCTCGTTGCATCCACTGGCACCTCTGTTTTAATGGCATCACCTTCCTGATGAGTTTCCTGCTGATCTCCCCAAGCTGTGCCAACTCCTCACCAGGATTTGGCTGAGCAGAGAGATTATGGCAGAACAGGGAGCCACTGGCCCTGCCTCTGGCTGCTGAAGGCTTGAACCTGTCAGCTTCACATAGCTGCCTCAAGTTGGGGGAAACCCTCTGCTGAAGCCCTACACCAAAAGCCCCCCATGCCTTGCTCAAATCCTCTTTTCCCCTTCCACCTGCATAGTACAACCCCCAAGCACTTTGCAAGGTGTGGGACTGAACTGGGGGCAGGATGCTGAGACCCATCAGCCAGGATTGGATTGGACAGCTGCAGCTCCCTGCATGTTTTTTTTTTCCATCCCAGCTCTCAGACTGGTGGCTGAAGACAGCTTACCTGGAATATCGCTTGCCAGTTGTGGTCCACTCCAGCCCAGGTGTGGTTTTACCTAAGCAGGATTTTCTGGATCGACAAGGTCAGCTCAGGTAAAATCCTTTTCAACCTTCCCTTAGGTTATAGGTGGGATGAGCTTTCTGTGCTCAACAGGGATGAGAGTATTAAGGTAGATTGAGAATGAGTAATTACAATGTGGTTCTCAGGTCTGAGCTGTCTGTGCTGCAAGGGAAAGGCTGCCAGGCTGTAAGGAAACTCCTGGTTGCACCAGACTAAATATTTAATCAGGGGATAAAACCAAAGAGTCTAGTGGTTCAGGTATTAAACAAGGACTGAGAAACTATGTTTAGATCTTTGCTCAAGCACAGATCTTCACTACAAAATGGTCCCATCACTGGTGGAGACATTGTGAGGATGTATTGGAGGAACTGTGATTGTGTGTATAGTTAAAGGAGGCATAAAATGTAGCCCAGGTATATAAAGGAGATCGCCCAGAAATGCCTCTGGAGTCTGGTTTGTAGGGATGGGGAGCCTGACCGGGACTGTCCCCTATTGTGATTCATGGTCTGGGAAACTTTAGTGACCAGACTTTCCACTCCCAAGCTTTTCCTTGCACTCAGACCCTGTCATGCCCTCTCTTCCTCATGGACTCCCTTTAATTTTTAACTACCACTAGGAGTGTGTTGAATCCACCTGCAAAACTTTAGCACCGACCTTTACACGGTCACCTTTGCCACAGTTACCAGTCAGCACTGCCTTGCCCTGGCACAATAAAAAGTACCAGCCAGGGGATCAGCGAGGCTGGGAACAAATCCTCCCTCCCACTCCTCAATACATCTGAGCAGAGGATTAGCCTTACAACTGTGCAAGAGTACACAAATGTCTTGAAATCTCTCTGTCATATTATTTACGCTTAAGTTTTCCAAATAATCTGGAGAACTGCAAGTGCCCAACCAGTGGAATTCAGCAGCTGCATAAGAAGGTGGGCTCCTTTGTAAAATACAATCTAAATGTGTGTTTGGGTAGTTTGTGGCTGTACAAAGAAGTTTGACAGTGCAGCTTGAAACTAAAGCTTCCAAAAGCAGAAGGCAGATTTGGAATGTGGTGGTGTTTTACCCCTTAACCTGGCAAAACTGTTGGCTGAAAACAAGTCAACCAACCTCTCCCATCTCCTCAAGTCCAAACTCTACTTCCAGACCGTTCATTCTCTGGAAAAGAACACAGACTCTTCACTGGTGGTTCCTTCACATTTTGCAGTAAGGCTGAGAAATTTTCATTGAAAACTGACATTTGCAGAATGTCTCATTTCACAGAACCCTTAGGTTCTTGGAGTTGTGTCCTTTGATCTTTCCTAGGAAAGGGTAGGCTGAGCCAATCTAGAGGATACTGCCTGCAAATGTTGGCACCACCTCACTCAGCCAACACAACCTCCTGCCCCAGTGACCTCCTGCCTCCTTCCTTCAGGGACAGGTGGGAGCTCCCATGTCAGAGAAGGCCAGCCTTTCACTTCCAGCTAAGCAGCTTGATGTGGCTTGTCACAGCCCTGCTGGGAGCTGGCATTGGCAGTGTTTACATTGATCCTGGTAAACACAAGACCTCAGGGTTCACATGCAGCACATCTGCTTTGTTTCCAAGCCCTCGATGCCAGAGGAAGGTTCTCTGGAGTTGTGTTAGCAGCAGGATGTTCACTGGGGTAGGAACTCGAGTCAGCAGTGGTGTCTTGGTTGCAGGGAGAAACAGTTGCATCTTGGCTTGAGACTCTAAGGTGGCCCCCGGCCACGGAAGGGCAGAAATCCCCCTCTCTTGGTGCTGTTTTAATGCTGAGAATCAGAACTCAGATGTGATAAATAGTAACACATCAGTAGCAAACACTGCTGTTAAAGGGTCATGAATGCATGACTGAATCCTGCTTTCTTGAAAGCTGTCCAGAGTTCCATGGCTGTATAGTAAGACATAAAAAAAGAAAGTGCCACATGGTAGGACTATCCAGCAATCTCAAATCACAGCCCAGAGTGGCTGTATCAGTGAACCAGAGATGGGCACAACAGGGGCTTGGCAGAAAGGCTGAGCTTTCTGAGGAGCAGAGAACAGCTCTGCTAATCCTCCTCAGCTCATCCCTCAGCCCCAGACAGTGTGCTTGATCTCAGCTTGTTAATTTGGTATTTTTCCAGGTTTGCTGCCAAGCTGATCGAGGGTATCCTGGATTTCAAGAGCATGATTGACAAGTGAGTTACAGACCCTCCTGAGAGCTCACACCTTCCTTAATGTCACAGAGAGGCTGAGTCTTGTCCATAAATCTCCCTTCCACATAGAAAGGCGAGAGATGACATTACATGTTTGAAAACAGATACTGTAATCCCCAGCACTGCTCACTGCCACAGTCCCCTCCAGTGGAAAAAAGAAAACTTACTCTTCAGTCTCCACGTTCGTTGTTTACCTTAATGCTTTCACTGGTATGGGAATGTGCTTGGAAGGAGCGAGCACAACTGACAGACCTATGGAGCTCTGCACTTCTGTTTGCTCACAGGACAAGCTACAGCTCAGGCAGCAGGAATTTGAGTCTCTAATTTTGGGTTCCTGGTGTTTCTCCTCTTGGAGCTAGATGGGACGAGCTCTAGAGAAATTTGTGTGTGTTCCTCCTTTACTCTTTTTCTTTTGGTCACCAGCAAATCTCTGCTGGACATGCCTTATTTAAGGTTCAAAAATATGTTTACCAACATTAACAGTAGACAAAGTTCAGGGTAGTTGGAACATGACTGCAGAAGGGAGTGACTGAGCCCCTGCCTAGTTCATGAATCATATCAGCATGTCAGACACTCGTCACTCAGAACTACAGCCATGGAGTAGGTCCAGATATCTGATTCTCTGATGTCACAGAAAACACAGTGTTTTCTCCCCCTTCCCAAATGAAAGGTCAGCAAACAGACATTTTTTGTAGCCTGTACTAAGAAAGCTGCTAGGAATAGGGGCGGGGTGAGGGGAAGGACAGCACCTTTTTTATGCCACCACCACCTTTAGGTTTTGCGGGAGTGAGTGAATGAGTTGAGTGCAGCTGCAGGGCTGAGCCTGTGACCTGTGTGGGGAGCACAGGTCTGCTCCCACTGATCTGTTTTCTCTCTCCTTCCTCCTTACCTTGCTGTGTCTCCAGTGAGACCCTTCCAGTGGAGTACATGGGTGGGAAGCCCCTCTGCATGAACCAGTACTACCAGATCCTCTCGTCCTGCCGCATTCCCGGGCCCAAGCGGGACTCCATTGTCAACTACTCCAAAGGCAAAAAGCTGTCCAGACACATCACAGTTGTTCACAACTTCCAGGTAGGGCAACTGCAGGGCTTCCAAGGTTTGTTGAGGTGCAGGTGTCCCTTTTGCTAGCTGTTATCCAGAGGAAAGGGAATAAAAAAATCTCGCCCCACAAAGTTTCCCTCACTAGGGATTTGTTCCTGCTCCCTTTATGCCCTTTTGCAAGTGGCAGAATTGCCATAGGTAAGTAACAGACTAGAGGCAGAAAAATATTGTCCTTGTCTGTTTCTTGTCCCTGTAATTCGTGTCACTCAAAGCCCAGAGACCATGTCTGCAACTGGAAACTCAAAATGGAAATTGGATAACAAACCCTCCCACTGAAGCTTAGTCTCAGCAACAGGAATTCCTCATTGGTCCTTGTTACCATGGCTTCATAAAGCAGGACTGTATTTATGCCCTGCAAGGGAAGCTGGACTTGGGTCTCTCAATTCTGAGCATCCTTCAAAGGCCTTGCAAGCTGAATTCTTCAGCCAGGTCTTACCTTCTCAAAGGAGCTGTTCCCGGTTTCTGGGGCTGGACAATAACTATCTTCTCTCACGTTCTGTCTCTGTCCTTGTCCACACTTCTCACCTTCAGTTCTTTGAGCTGGATGTTTACAACAGCGATGGATCTCCCCTTACTGCTGACCAGCTCTTCATTCAGCTGGAAAAGATTTGGAACACCTCCCTCCAAACAAACAAAGAACCTGTTGGGATCCTCACCACCAACCACCGAAACAGCTGGGCAAAAGCCTACAACAACCTCATGAAAGGTCTGTAGAACCCCTAACAAACAAGTGCTAACAAACACTGCAGATCCATGAGTAACAAACCTCCCCACTGTGCCCTACTCAGTTCTTTCTTTTGGAAGCTTGTTTTGGACAGATAACATGAGCTTTGCACCTTAAAGAAGCAATCATTGCAATCTATTGTAATTTTGGGGTTAGAAGGTACAGATTCAAAGTGTGAAGTTTAATGAAATCCCAGAGTTTGTTGCCTTGTAAATGGGTAGGATGTAAGAAAAGTGAAAAAAGGAGGATGAATGCAGCATGTTCACACCTGTAACAACACATCTGGTGGCAATTTTAATAGAATAGCTGTGTACACCCCCACTGAGGTACAGTGGGAACCCAGCACTGCTTCCTTCAATCCCGCTCTTCCAAACTTCTCTCCTTCCAATGACACAACTCCCTCTTACTCACGGTTCATTTCTCTCCCAGATAAGACCAACAAGGAATCCGTGCGTGCGATTGAGAAGAGCATCTGCACCGTGTGCCTGGATGCCCCCATGCCCCGGGTGTCTGAGGACATCTACAAGAGCCGCGTGGCCGCGCAGATGCTGCACGGCGGCGGCAGCCGCCTGAACAGCGGCAACCGATGGTTCGACAAAACCCTGCAGGTAAGAACTGATGCTCTCAAGGTGCTGAAGAAGTGGCTCTGGAGGTGTTTCCTGAGACTACAAAAAGTCAAAAAAAATCCAGGAACCTTTTGCAAGAAAGGTTCTCGTGTCAAGAGAGTGGAAAAACAAGGGAGACAAGGAGCGGTGGCTGACGGTGTGAGATCCTGTGGTTCCCCCTGCAGTCACCATCATTTGTAGCTGCCTCAGGGACTTGTTTCTTTTCTGCCTCTGCCCACGTTTATTCAGTGCAGCAGGTCTTTGTGTTCCTTATAAATCAATTTTCTGCCTGTGGTGAACAATGCCTTGTCTGCTCAGAGGCAGCCCAAACGATGGGAGGTCTGTTCCTTGGATCTCCTCTGGGCTTGTCACTTTTCCTGGTTCTGCCAGAAGCTGCCCAATGGCATTTTGTTTTGTTTTTTGAAACAAGCACTGCCATCCCACAGCATCCCTCTGATCTCTTCTCCATTCAGTCTTGTCAAGATCCTTCAACAGCAGCTGCTGTTGCAGCTTTTCCTTCATTAGCTGGTACATCCTGGCTTGCAGATTGTAGCAACAGTGCTTTAGAGGACTCTTCTCACACCTGCTGAACTCTTCATAGTGTTTTCAGCTGTTTTGTTCCTATTTGGAACTCTTCACCAAGGGGATAAAGTTAGGATGTTCCAGCTGATTGAAAAGTAAGAGTAAGCCAGCATGTGGCAGTGTTACTCCTGTACTGTGGGTGCATCTTAGTAAATCAGAACCACTGAACCTCTCTGTATGGCCAAAGCACTGGGCACACCACTATGTCAGGCACACCCTTATCCAGGGAATTTTGCAGAACTGTAACAGTGCTCTCAGATCTTCTGCACCTGCTTGAAAGGCTTCCACTGCTGTCCTGCTAAAGGAGACTTCAGTGTGCAAGGACACAAGGCTCTGATAGAGACAGGGAGATACTGAGGTCTCTCTGGATGTTTTCTGCCTCACACACTGCCTGTCTGTCTTCAACACTGTCCTCTCGTGCTTCTCTTCCAGTTCATCATTGCTGAAGATGGCTCCTGTGGTCTTGTGTATGAGCATGCTCCCTCTGAAGGGCCACCCATCGTTGCTCTTCTGGATCACGTTGTGGAGTTCACGTGAGTCCTGCCCCTGCTTTTCCTCAGCATTGGAGATCCCTTATTGGCACTGTGAGGGGTCTGTCAGGCTGTGACCAGTGTCACAAGGTGTTAGGGAAGATCTCCTGTCCATTTCTATCCAGGCTCTGGCATTCCTAGCTGAGCCTCATGCTAAAGGTCTGGTCAAACAGAACCATTTCTCTGCGCAGGAAGAAACCTGAGGTGGGCAAATCGTCCACGGTTCCTCTGCCAATGCCCAAAAAGCTGCGGTTTAACATCACCCCAGAAATCAAGAATGACATCGAGAAGGCAAAGCAAAACCTCAACATGTGAGTATGAAGCAGTGGAGAAGTGGGTGTGTGACTGAGGGAGTTAATTCACGTTCCCCTTTGGAGCCTGTCAGTGGTTTAAATAAGGCTTTCCCTACTACCTGATGCCAGGGAGTTTTGCCAGTGACTTCTGGGCTCAACAGCGTTGAGCTGAGCTGAAAAGCACTGCCAGGAATAAGAACAGAGGTGCTGGAAAGGGGTTATTACTGATTCATCCCATTTGCTAAGGAAGAGCAAGGTTTTACTGGATCTAGCTAAGAATACTGGAGCATAAACACACACATGACTATCTAACCTGGTGAAGATTTTCAGCAGTGGCCAAAACTTCTTACCTCTGTGGTGCTGCCCAAAGAGATCTGTGTGTGCTGGAGCTCTCTGTCCCTGCATAGGTCAGATCCAGATGGCCTGTTCCCTCAGCCTTGCAAAAGCAAATCCATTCCTCTGTGTTACAAGAATGAGCAACAAATGAACAGTTCCTCTCTTTCCTTGTAGAATGGTTGAAGATCTGGATATCAAAGTCATGGTCTTTCATCAATTTGGGAAAGGTTTCCCCAAGTCAGAGAAGATAAGCCCTGATGCTTTTATCCAGCTGGCCTTGCAGCTGGCATACTACAGGTAAGACCAGCCATAGGTAATTCCTCAGCCTCCTCACTGACAGACTCAAACACGTGAGCTTGAGAAAGGTGGCACAGACAAGGCTCTCCCAGGGCAGGCTCACTGGTGTGGCTTTCTCCCTCCTGTCCCAGGATGTACGGCCGCGCCTGTGCCACGTACGAGAGCGCGTCCCTGAGGATGTTCCGCCTGGGCCGCACCGACACCATCCGCTCCGCCTCTGTGGCCTCCCTCAAGTTTGTGCAATCCATGGACAGCCCTGACAAATCGGTGAGGATCTCAAACAAGTGGAGTAAGAGGAATCCAGAAAAGAGAAAAGCTGCTTATTTGGCTAACACTGCATCATCTGGTTTCAGCTAAGGAGGGTTGCACCCCATACTGAGCTAAACCATAGCCTGCAGTATCTTTACACATCAGGGGCTTGATTTGGTTTTTCTATCACATGTACTGAAAGCCTGGGAGACATCATGTGGATGTTTCTGAGCCCACCAAAAAGTCCTTTGTAAGTCTGTTCAGATACTCAAAGCTTGGTGGATGAACTCTTCAGAATGAGGTAATACTGCCAAACAAAATGATGTAAAAATTAAATCGTAATAATTAAAAATTAAAAGTAAATATAGATGAGTTTCATACAGACACACAAAACAGAAATGTCCTCCATCCTAGAGAACAGCCAAAATGAGGTTCTCCGTTCTGCAGAAAAACTTAAACTGATTTGTGTGTTCTCAGGACCAGGAGAAAACAGACCTGCTGAGGAGAGCCACGCAGGCCCACAGGGAGTACACAGACATGGTGAGTGTCCTCTGTGCAGCCAGGCTTGGGGGTTTACCCTTCAAATGAGAGTTCTGAGGAAAGACAAGACCTGAACACCTTTTGCTCCTGACACAGCAGTGTGGCCATTAGTGTTGGAAAGGTCTGACTCTGATCTGACACTGTTCTATGGCCACAGACTGAATCCTCTCTAGCTGGTGTGTTGTGTCCCTTATGACTGCCTAAAGGGGAGAATCAAATATTACAATAGCTTCATTTCTTAACCATCATTGTTGCTGATAAATACCAAAGCTACACAAGGAGCCCTTAAAGCAGAGGGAGTCCGTGGGCAGGAACTATAAGGTTGTTTCCACTGATGTGTTTAATTTCACAGTCCTTACAAACAAGACTATTGGTCTTAGAGGCAAGATCTAGTTTCCTTCTAACTTAAAACATTTAGAGACTTTTTAGAAGTGTTCTTTAACCCAAATAAATAGTTTGGCTCACTTGCTGCTGGCCTGGCTTTCATCTGCCTATCCTTGCTTTCCTCCAGGCCATACGGGGCAACGCAATAGACCGGCACCTCTTGGGGCTGAAGCTCCAGGCAATCGAGGACCTGGTGAGCATACCTGAGCTCTTCATGGACACAGCCTATGCTGTTGCAATGCACTTCAACCTCTCAACCAGCCAGGTACTACTCATCTGAGCCAGAAGTAATCTCTGTTCCTTTTCATGCCTTCCTTCTCTGTTTCTCTTTAGTTCCTTTCTGTTAGAAACTCATTTACATTGGGTCAGAAATTTCTAAGCTGGCTGCCAATCCCATAAAGTTATAGATCTGATTGTACAACTGCCACAGTTCCTCACAGATATGTAAAACGCTAACATAACCAAAGCCAGGATCACCAGGAGTGTTCGGTGTCTAAATCCAAGTGAGATCAATGAAGTCAGCAGCCAGAACAGCCTTGTGTTAAGTGCTGTGCTCTGATTCTTACTCAATAGTTCTACTTGTGACTTATTACAAGTTTACCCTGGGGGGAAGCCCTCCTGTGCAAATGCAGAGGAAAACACACTGCTGCTAAATGGCAGGATCCAGCACATGTGTGGTGGGAGGTGAGGCTGACCAAAGGCCCTTCTAGAGCAGTTTAATGAGATGAGTTTCCTCTGTTGACAGAGCTGTTTGCATTTGATGGTTTCATTTTTCTGACTGGTCAGAAGGTTTTAATCACATTGTCTCCACAGGTCCCAGCCAAGACAGATTGTGTGATGTGTTTTGGTCCCGTGGTTCCAGATGGCTACGGAGTCTGTTACAACCCTATGGAGGAGCACATCAACTTTGCAATTTCAGCCTTCAATAGCTGTGCTGACACAAACGCAGCCCGCATGGCACATTATCTTGAGAAAGCACTGCTAGACATGAGGATCTTGCTCCAGGCTGCTCCCAAATCCAAACTCTGAGAGGGAAACCTCCCAGTTAAAGGGGTGATCCCTGATGCACTGAAGCTCCCAGTTGCTCAGAAAACGATTCAGAGAACAGCTTGCCCTGGAACCTAAGAAGATACATACCATTTGTTTTCAGCAAGATATTACAGAATAGTCACCTGCAGATACCAGACTGGGTAGTGAGAGGAAACACTGTCTCAAACCAAAGTAGAACTGACAGGGCCTCTCCCATCAATGCAAAGTGCACCTTCCTGTCCTCAAAGAGGACTCAAATATGATTTTTATGAAAATTACTGTAAGGGAATACAGAAAGCACAGTCCTTACCAGTATTTAAATCCATGTGGTGAGGAAGGTGGTTCTTGTCCAGGAAAAGCAGGGAATGTTTATTGTATGATAGAACTACTGAAAGACCAAGTCTTTTTCTTGGTTTCATCTTCTGAAGAGCATCTTCCAATCTTGACTGAAGATTTTTCTACTGCTCCAGCAAAACTTCATCATTCAACTTCAGCAAGGGGAGAAGGAAGTTAAGCCAGAGCAGATCCAGTCTCATTAGAGTACACTGCACTACTTATCCCGGGCACTCCAGCCAGGACAGGCTTTACAGGAATGTTCCCTTCTTCTTCTTCAGGATGCCAGGATCTCCTTCCTCTTACACTGACCCTTTTAACAACAGAGCATGACTTGATACAAGCTAAGGTGATTTTTACTGTTTCAGGTTATGTTTGTTGTTGTTCTTGCTCTGGGCTTTTTGTTAAGCTTCCTGCCATGGTCTTACCATTGCTCTTCCAGCTCTGCCTAAAGCTTTTTCCCCATAAAGCTTCTACAAAACTCCCATGTAAGTTTTTCCAGCTTTGGCTTTATATACCTTCGCATCTGCAGAGATGAGAAGGGATTTCCTATGCATTTAGCAGGACACTTGCTCCACTGTACCTTTCTTTGGAGCTGAGGAAAAGAAAAAGATGCTGACTGTTTACTAACAAGCCACGTGCCTGACGTCCTTCAGGCACACATTAACCCAATGTGGTTTTACACCTTGCTTTCAGAAACAGCCTTTTTGTGCACAATGTTATGCCTGAGCTGTGGATAAATAAGGATGTTTCTGATCAGGAACTCCAGAACATACTTCCACTCCTGGCCCACAGAGTTGGAATCTGTTAAAGGCCAAAGGAGAAACAGGAAGAAGGCAGGGTACATATGGATGGACCCTGTAGGTTTTTTTCTGCACTGTGGCAGTAACAGCAACAGCACAGCACCTTTTCTGCCACTCTGGGGAGTTATTTCTTACTGAAATATTACTCCAATTTGTGCCAGCTTTATTCTGTGAGAGAATGATCTCATATGATACTGTTTTTATGTTCACTTGACAAACTTGAAACAGTAAAAGATTATATATAAACATTAACATACAATGGTAGCATAGGAACTACTT